>ML808126.1:68636-98932 GCA_009831015.1 Picea engelmannii | reverse complement strand
TTAAGTATACCCCCTGAACGATACTCTCCTTCATTATATTATTTATTGTTGATTGATTCTGGTGAACCAGAATGTTATGAACAGACAATGTAGGTAGACACCAAAAAGAAGTGGGAGCAAGGCATGAAAGAGGAAATGGATTCCTTGGAAAATAACCAGACTTGGGACTTGGTTCAATTGCCTACGGGAAAAAGAGAATTGCATAATAAATGGGTTTACAAGTTGAAGGAAGAAGATGGAGGAGAAAAGCGGTACAAGGCTAGACTTGTTGTAAAGGGGTTTGCACAAAAGAAAGGTATAGATTTTGATGAAATATTTTCTCCTGTTGTTAAAATGACTTCAATTANNACTATTTTAAGTCTTGTGGCAGTAGAAGATTTGCATTTTGAACAGTTAGATGTAAAAACAACTTTTCTCCATGGGGATTTGGAGGAAGAGATTTATATGCAGCAGCCACAGGGGTATGAGGTCAAAGGGAAGGAGAATTTGGTATGGAGGTTGAAGAAGAGCTTGTATGGACTAAAGAAAGCTCCAAGGCAATGGTATTTGAAGTTTGACAGGTTTATGACAGAACAGGGTTATAGTAGATATCATTATGATCACTGTGTTTATTTTAAAAATCTAGAAAATGGAAGCTTTATTATCTTGCTATTGTATGTAGATGACATGCTTGTTGCAGGGTCTAATATGTAGGATATAAATGTTCTCAAGAAGAAATTAGCCAATTCATTTGCGATGAAGGATTTAGGTGCTGCAAAGAAAATCCTTGGTATGAGAATAACAAGAGACAGGAAAAATCGCAAACTGAGATTGTCTCAGGGTGAGTACACAGAGAAGGTGTTGGAAAGGTTTAGAATGCAGAATGCAAAACTAGTTAGCACACCTTTGGCCATCCATTTCAAATTAACTAAGGAAATGTGTCACAAGACACAGGAGGAGATAGAATACATGTCCAGGGTCCCATATTCATCAGCAATTTTTAGCTTGATGTATGCAATGGTTTGCACAAGACCAGATATTGCACATGCAGTGGGAGTTATGAGCAGGTATATGAACAATCCAGGTAAAGAACATTGGGAGGCAGTAAAGTGGATTCTCGAGTATTTGAGAGGTACTACTACACATGCATTATGTTTTGGAGGTTCAGACACTTTTCTACAGGGAAATGTTGATTCAGATATGGAAGGTGATAAAGACAGCAGGAGGAGCACCACAGGGTATGTTTTTACTATAGGTGGAACAACAGTAAGTTGGATTTCGAAACTGCAAAAGGTTGTTTCACTTTCAACAACAGAGGTAGAGTATGTTGCTGCTAAAGAGGCTAGTAAAGAGATGATTTGGTTACAAAGGTTTATGGAGGAATTGGGAAAGAAGCAGGAGAACAACAGGTTGTACTGTGACAGTCAGAGTGCCATTCACCTTGAAAAGAACTCAGCCTTCCATTCAAAGACTAAGCATATGCAGTTGAGGTACCACTTCATACGATCCGCTTTGGAGATGGACAATTGAGGATGGAAAAGATACACACTAGCCAGAATCCTGCAGACATGTTAACAAAGGGAGTAACTAGGGAGAAACTGAGTTCTTGCTTAGTTTCAGTTGGTCTTCAAGAATGAAGATGAAGATGAGAAATTTTCCAGGTCCAAGAAGATTCAGATTCCAGCATATACAACAGCGGTGGAGTTGTTGAGATCAGTCTCCAAGTGGGAGATTGTTCGTTGTGGAGCCTAATTATCTTCCTGATTTATAGGTATTTTACTTTCAGTCCTGTTTATACCCCATGAAGTATTTACACCCCAGAAGTATGTACAATCTTCCACGTGGGGGAGTGCAAAGGGGGGGTACTCCCTCTGCGGGTCCGGGGGACCTATCCCCCTGGCTAGGGGGTCTGGGGGCAAGCGGGCCCCCAGTGGGGGTTCGGGGGTGAAGCCCCCGAAGAAAAAATTGCCTTATAAATGTATATTGTAATTTCATTGTAAATCTGGACCGTTCATTATAAGGTCACAGATCTAACGGTAGAGATTATGTTAGGGTTTTTTTCCCTAGAAGGCAACCCTCTTTTATGAGGGAAATGTATTGCATCTATGATTGATGGTGAATATTGTATTCTGAGAGAGGAGATTGTGAGAGAAAGAAGAGGAAGTTACAGCGGGTTTTTTTGTAGGTTGTATCCCTTCATTTGCTGGATAATAATAAAGGAAGGACCTGGCAATTTCTCTGGTGGACGTAGGCCACACTGGGTGAACCACGTAAATCTGTGTCTCTCTTGTATTGTGTGTCTTATGTGTTTTGTTTTTGCATTTGTTTTATTTTATTGCTCCGCGGTCCTATTTTTCTAACATCACTAATATGATGTCTCAAAACAGATACGTGAAAAACATCATGCATACGCCTTAAAGAATCAAGCAGGGCTAGTCGATAGGCCATGATCCCCTTCCTTTCCAAAATCTTGAAAGGTCCCACAAACCTAGGAGAGATTTTATCACCCTTTCCAAACTTGATTGAAATTTTATGCGATTTCATAAGAAGACTCGATCACCAACTTTGTAACTACGGTCGACAAAGTGTGGATTGGCATAACTCTTATGTCGATCATGCACTTCTTTGATCCTTTGTCTTATTTTTTTCATTTGATCTTCCATTTCTTGGATCGCTTTCGGTCCCACCAGGACCTTATCCTCAAGTCGATCCCAACTCAAAGGCATCCAACATGGTCACCCGTAAAGAAACTCAAACGGTGCCATCTTAATGGGTCTTTGGTAACTGTTGGTCCATCACGTACATATGCAACATGTCCTCCAATATTTGGTTTGTTTGTTCAGTCTTCCCATTTGTCTCTGGGTGATACGCAGTAATGAAGTTAATTTGGGTTCCCAATGCCTCTTGGAAACTAGTCCAAAATCGTCCGGTAAACAACGATCCTCGATCGGATATAATCCTCTTAGGCACGTCATGCAGCCTCACAATATCACTGATGAAAACTATAGCTATGTCAGGTGCATGATACATCATACACACAAAAATAAAATGAGCACTCTTCATCATAGTTTCGACTACCACAAAAATCAAGTCGTGTCTCCTTGCCATCAGTGGCAATCCAACAATGAATTCCATTGAAATGACCTCCCATTTCGATTCTGAAATAGCATGTCGCTATAGTAATCTTGTTGTATGTGTATGTTCATCCTTCACCTACTGACATTCTAGACATCTGGCCAAATAGTTGACTATGTTGGTCTTCATTCCTTTCCAAAAGAATAATGGTTTAAGGTCCGCCCTCATCTTCGTGAGCCATGTACACTACTCTGTGAGCATATTTTAGGATCAAACTCCTCAACTCGTCATTCAGTGGTACATAAATTTGATTTTTAAATCTCAATAATCCATCATCGTCAAACGTAAATCCTTCAAATTTTGGTACCATCATTGTGTTTCGTCCAATAAAATCCTTGACCTATTTGTACTAATCATCGTCGTGCTATAAAGTTAGAATCTTTTCACGTAGATTCATCTGAAGAGGAAACACCAAAAAAATGTGTGGTCTCTGACTAAAAGCATCTTCCACTCATTTCATTGTTCCTTTTATGTAAGTGATCTTGAAATCGTACTCGCTAAGCAATTCCGACCAACACCATTGTCGTGCGTTCAAGTTGCTTTGCGCAAAGATGTGTTGTAGTCCACAGTGGTCCATTTTTAGTTCAAATTTTCATCCAATAAGGCAGTGTCTCCAAACTCTCAAGGCATATACAATGGATAACAACTCCAAATAGTGCGTCACATAGTTCTCCTCATGCCTTCTCAACTTCCTCGAGATGTAAGTGATCACTCGACCATATTGCATCAAGACTTTGCCTAAGCCTTCCTTGGATGCGTTAGTGCATACTAAGAAGCTCACGCCCATGTTAGGGACCTTTAGTATTGGTGTTGTCTTCAACAAATCCTTGAACCTTTGAATTCTTCCATGCATTTCTAGGTCCAAACCAACTTCTTTTTCCTCTTCTGCAATTCCGTAATCGATTTTTCTATCCTTGAAAAACCCTCGATAAACCATCGATAGTATCCTGCTAAACCCATGAAGCTGTGCAAATTGGGGACATTCATCGGTGCAGGCCATTCCATAATATCCTTGACTCTTGCTGGATCCATGACGATACCTTCGTCAGAGATGACATTTCCTAAGTAGTGAATCTTCGATTGATAAAATGATCTATAATCGGTGATACCATGATCTAAATTCGATCTCTGAAAACACTGTCATGCCTTTCATCTGATCAAATAGATCATCAATCCATGGAAATGGATACTGATTCTTGATCATTTCTTTGTTCAATTGACGGTAGTCAATGCAACGTCTCCACGACCCATCCTTCTTTCATATGAAATCAATAGGCACACCCCACAGTGACACACTTGTATGTATATGTCCCAAGTCTAGCAACTCCTTCAATTTCATTCTCAACTCCTGTAACTCCAGGGTCGACATCCGATAAGGCGTTCTTTTTATCGGTTTAGTCCCTGGTTTTAGGTCTATGGTAAATTACAATTCCCTCTCTGGTGGCATCCCATGTAACTCCTCTGGCAAGATGTTTGCAAACTCTCTCACCACCGAAAGGTGTTTTAGACCTTTCGCTACTCCCTTTTCATTTAACACAAGGATCGCATAAATCTTACACCCCTTGCACATGTTGTTCCATAGCTGCAAAGAAGAGATGAACCTTAGGGAAGCTCCCTGGTTCTGACCTACAATCACGTGTCTATGTCCCTCATCATCGACCAAGCTCAATTGTTTCATCTTACAGTTGAGTGTCACCTCATGTGAGTCCAACCAGTTCATATTGATCATGATTTCATAAGATCCTAAGATTGTGACCTACATGTTGGCTCTAGTGACAAAATCTCCCAGGTTAAGGGTACAACCTGTAACCTTACCTCCAACCTTCTGTTTGGATCCCAAAGCCATATCTACAAAGCTAAACTCATCATGTTCAACTTCCTTTACCTTAATTCTTTTTAACGTTGCACCTAAAATGAAACTCTCAGTAGCACCAGGATCTATAAAAATACTAAGGTTCTGGTCGGTGATGGTACCTAACGTCTTGAGCACAGTCGATTGGTGCTTTTCCTGGTGGTTATTCACCGTTGCATGAATCCAATGGGCCTTGCCGAAATATCCCATAGTAGTGGTTCCAGCTGATCCATATGCTCTAGTCCTCTCCACTAGGTAATCGCGCTGGTAGTGTGGCTCCCCACATGTCCAACACCCCTTCTTCAGTCCAGTAATCCTGGTACTTGAAGTAGAAGCCGATTATCCACTGGCCTGGAATCCTAGTTTTTTCTGCTGAACAGGCCTAAACTAATGTTGTTGCAGTCGACGTTGTTTTTGATGTTGTGGTCCTCGGTAAGGAGTCTGTTGTTGATGCGCTAGTCACTAAGGTGTAGTGAAAGTGGATCCTCTCTGGAAGCCATGATATCTCGATGAGCGCCTAACTGACGTCTGATGTTGTTGCGCACCAGATGACACCTATCGGGTTGGTCTTGCTGGAGTCTGGCTTTAAACCCTATTGATAAGATCCTCCTCTGCTATGAGGGCTTTCTGGAAGGCATCATGCAAGGTTTGAGGCATCAGAATCCTAACCTTGCTCGCATGATGAAATTAAGGCCAAACAAGAACCTGTTGACCTTAATTTTCTTGGTATTCAAGTGTGGGGCATACTGAAGAAACCCCATAAAATGATCCTTGTACTCAGGCATCGTACGGTCACCCTGTCGCAAGGCATTGAACTCATTGAGCTAACGCTCAATGAATTCCTCTGATAGGTACCTCTGTCAGAACCGTTCCTCGAACAATTCCCATGACACGTCTTCGACGACCATGTTCAATTGTGGCAAGAGAATATTCCACCATAGAAGAGTGCTCCCCTTCAATTGAAAGACCGCCATGTAGACCTTCATGTTGGAGGTATAGTCGCGAAGTGAAAAGCACATCGCCATATTCTCCAACCATGCCTCAGCAACTACGTCGTCTGGGGCACCAAAGAACTTGGGAAATTTGACCTTCTTGAGTTCGCGATGAATGCTACCAGTACCGACTGGAGCACGTGATGGACCCTTAGGGGGTGTCGGTGATCTAACCTCATCTCTATCCAAATGGTTTATCAGTGCCTCAGACATATGCTAAAACGACCTCATCATCCCAACCACATCACCCATCGCTATCTTTTCCTCCCCGAAAACATGTTTGTCTCCCTAGGGATTAGACCCCTCAAGCATGGATGTTGTTGGAGGCATCATGCCTCCTCCCCTAGCACCCCGCCGTCTGCCTCCATGGCATCCTCTAACCATGATTACATGCATGAATACAAATCAATTTAATTAGAAACCTTATAATCGGAAATCAAATCAATGAAAGCCGTAGTGATCCCAATTCATGGATCAAACCCACTCTGATACCATATGTAATGACCCCAATCGTTATGACTACAACCGAAGAAAAAAGTGCAATTTTTTTTTTATTTTTTTAGGCAAGAAGGAAACGACGACAACATTTTAACCACTCAACTTGACGACAAACACCATGCACGCAAATTAGGAAATAGACAACAATGACTCAACACACTAGCACATCGAGCAACTAGGTGAAACATGCGAAATTCAAAGATAGATAGAAACGACTACACGCCCAACACAACCATAACAACGCCTACAATCTAAAGGGAAACATCCACAATACCGACACAAATTCTTGATGACCAGTAGTTGGATACCTCTATGGCACACAAAATGAATGCGTTAAGGTGTTACAAACCAAGCGCCAACATCAATTACAACAAACAACGCCCACATCGGCAAGAACTAACTACGGGCAAGTTATCATTAGCCTCTATCCTTCAGGGCATGCGATGATCCCCTCATCAGGAATCATGTTGTCACCAGGCAATAGGCGTGACAACAACCATGGTGCAACATAACTAGACTCTTAACACAAGATGAATTCAACGTGCTAGGAGACCGAATTAACTATCAAACACATGAGGATTAAAACCCAAGCACCCAACCAACAATCGACAAGACAACAAAACGCAAGGAAATATGACAACTATAACATTCAACCACACATTAAATTCCAAGCCAATCCAACATCAACTTGGTTAAAGGTGCCTAGGAATCTAATCTTTAACCCAACATACCTCACATCAACTTCATATTCAACATGCGTCATACTTTCCTTAACTGATCCTTTTTACCGTTTGTGGAATAACTATTTTTTTTTTCTTTTTGCATTAAAAAGTGAATTACTAAAAGCACTTAACATACTCAAAATACATTTTCAACAATATACATTGTCTACTAATAAACGTTTTCCAACATATGAACACTGTCACAATATATAAACGTTGTCCAACATATAAACGTTATCAAAATGTATGTAAATCGCAGTCAATGATATTGCAATCATTAAATCACTATCCAAAACGTTGATATTAATAGAATAATGTTTTCCAACATTAATAATTAAACGTTGTCCAATTGTGTAATCGCTATCTTAAAACATGGGCTAATTATTACACAAACATAATGCTATTTATGAAATGTTGTCCAACAATAATAATTATTAATTCTATTTATTAATAGAAGAACGTTGTCCAACAATAATAATGATATTTATTAATAGAAGGACATTCTCCATCAACAATAATGTTATTTATCAATTTGAAGAACGTTGTCATACACAACATACCATGCTACTATTACCACCACAACAATTACATAGAAATCATAAACGGAATCACATTCTATTTAAACGCAAATACACAGTCAACAATTGACAGTCACCGAAAACGGAAATCATTGTCAGGTATTCAAGTCATTGTATATTAATAAAAAAGGGACGTGTTTCCATGGTACATAAACATCATTGAGTTTAACATAGGAAGTGCGCTAAGTTTTATCAAAAATTGTAGTCAATAAAAAGGGAACTTTGCAGTCAATGAGGTAATAAATTGTTGAGTAAATTCATAGTCAATAAGAGTAATCATTCCCAACCAATACAAAAGAAAGAAACACTACTTTTACACAGTGAAAATGCACCCCTATACATAGCAAGGGCGCCACCATTTACACCGTAAAAACACCAAAAAAAACACATTGTTCACTGCCATAAAACGCATCTACTACATGGTCACAACGCATCCACACTTTCTATCCAAATTCACAATCGTTTAGTGTATACATTGGCTTCCTTTAAATGTATAGTTTCACTCCATAAATATTATGTGTACTAAATTGCTATCCTAAAATTTCTAGAAATGTAAGTCTATGTGACACCTTAAATAAACACGCTATCAATAAAAAAGTTGTAAAAATCGTTGACCCTTAAGTATTAAACGCTATATAAGATCGTTATATTAAAACACTATGTATTAAAATGGTATCCATGTACATGTAAAACGTAGAATGATTTAAGAATAATGTTGGCATGCAATGCAAATGTGAATCGCAGAGTTAAATCACGGATGTGGTGACATTTAATTCATTAAATCGCAAGACCAAATAATGAATTTGATTTCATAATATAATATAGCAAAGTTAATATAGGATATATAAATTCAACGTTGTCACATTAAAATTTCTATCTATGAGATTTATGTCAATGAAATTGTTGTTCATATCCACGCAGTCACACAAGAATATCAAAGTGTTTCACATTAATATCATTGTTTATAAAGTTACTACTTAAAGAAGTCGTCATCTATGTCATCGCAGTCACACAATAAAATCATTGCAACCTAGGATTACTGTCGATAGAATTTTTATCTAAAGAAACCGTTGAGTTAAGTATAAATTTGTTGGGTTAAAAGATGGGATCGTTGGGTAAAAGAAAGGGTGAATTTGTTGTATAAGAACTAGGTAATGGCTTAGAAATTCGTGGGGTACAAGTTGTTCAAAAACCAAAAGGAACAAGGGTGAATGTTGTGGTCTAACAGTAAAAACGTAGAGGTTAGCATCTCAATGCTAGAATAAAAACACAGAGGGTCACCAATCCTCAAACATGGAAATCATCAAAACACAAACATTTTCCATTAAAACACAGGGAAATATCATTGAAAATTCGCAGATATTTTATCAACCAAAGTGCAAAGAATTTCCAAGGTTTAGCAATTAAAAGCACAGAGAAAATCGAAGTTTTAATCAATCAAATGTAGAGATGCTTAATCACAAGAAGGCGCCAAGACAATCATTCAAACATGAATCAATCAACCACAAGGATAAGTAATGGGTAGACAACTAGGCAAAAAAAATTATCCTTCGCTCACCATCCATGCACAAAAAAGCAGGGCATTAGAATCTATAGGCCTATAAACACCGAAGTGACAACCATTGATTCGGCTCCTAGACGACTGCTCAGTAATGGACTGATGACCTATGGATAAGGGATGAATATAAATCATGATCTCTTCATAATAATCAATAAACCCACATATATAAGTCAATGAAATAAGAAGTTGGGTTCGCCAAAGGAAATCCATTCAGAAAACAAAAAGCAAGGGACTTACAATACCGAAGGAAAGTAGGTGCAAGACAGCGCATGGAAATGAAATCTTAAATGAGCACAGAGAAATAACATGGTTAAATTAAATTCATTGCATGTAATAATTAAATCGATGTACCTTAGCCAAACGTGATCGCTCAATAGTTTATGTCCTGCGCGCTATGTCCAACTTATGCTTGCTTGCCGATGTGACCTCACCGGTACCTCTCAACCAACATTAGGGGTACTCTTCTTCCCCTTGAGCCCCTCGAGCCACAAAGGGGCCATGCACACTATACCAGAGAATAGCTAGCACCCATCTCACCTCGCAACATAGAGCTACCACTCGTTACCTGAGCTGTGTATCCCAACTCCCACAAGATAAGTCAGTCAAGACAAAACTTCAGTAGTGTAACGTTACACATAAAGATGAGATCCATACTCCTCCTCCTCCATCCTTTTTATACATTTTTTAAGTGATTTATTTCCCAAATTCTCATTTAATTTCTTTTTCATTATTTTAATCAAAAAAGCCTCCCCCGTACACATGTCACCCATCCCCCTAGTTGCACCAGAAATTAATTTCATTAATTATTTAATTATTACTATTTCCCTCACCCACCAAAAAACATTCCTAAAAGAGATCCTCAGTGTCCCAATATTCCCTTACACATTTTAAATGACTTATGCCTTTACTGAATTCCTAGTTGAGTTCATAATTAGAAAGTTCTTAAAGGCAAGATTCCTTACTAAGTTTAGACATTCAGTTGTTTCCTTATGTTTCCCTTTTTATTTATGTTTCCCCTTTTTCCCTTAGTTTCCTATTTCTTTTAATTTTCCCTCTTTTCCCTTTTTAACTGAAACTCAAATTAGCAAGTGTAGAAAAACCACCTTTTACCCTGTTTTATTTTTAATTAATAAAATTTAATTAGCATATCTAGATAAAACAATCATTTCCCTTTTAAAATTTTAATCCCCCAATATAATTTGATTTTAATAAATTAATTGAATTTCTTACCCCCTTCTCATTACATGTTTAATTATGATTATTATTTTTTACCACAAGTGTCACTTAGACCTAGATTTTAATTTCACTAGGTTGGGCAACATTTTTGTTAGGGAAAAATTGTTTTTAAATATGACTTGGCACATCATTCATTCTAAGTTCGTCTAGTTTTATTCACTTACCAGTTAAAAACACAACATGCCCTTAAGGATTCACTAGGTTATCGAAGGGTGCCACTCGCCTCTTTCTATTTTCCTTACGCGACATGCCCTTCAGAATGCACTACATGCTCCAAGGGTGCCACTCACCTCTTGATTGACTTGGTAAACATCAAAAACCCCTGGAGTCAATACTCTTCCAGCTGATCTTATGGGAGACTAAGGGCCTCTAAGGAATAAGGCACCTGCCTTATTGCACTCCCCTTAGAATCATCATGAGCGACTGTCGTAGTCTTCCCTCATGGCATCGTGGGTCTTCTCAAACTACATAATCGTTAACCTATAGTTTGAGCCATGGAGGATATGCTAGTAGGCTGTGGCAGGGTTGTTTTCCACACCTCTCCCTCAAAGTCTCTGGTTGTCGTGCGTGACCCCTCTACTCCACATGTGATTCTTCTCGGCAAGCTATCGTCAACCTACATCATCAACGAATCATGTCAACAATAATAATCAATCATCATAACATCTAATCAGATGTACATATGTCATATCAACAATAATCAAAACCCAATAGTCCACTTCCTGACTAGATCCGGAGTCCAAGGGGTTTCATCGATGCCTCTGCATCCTCGAGGTCTAAAGTCCTGCACACTCAGGAGAACCCAATGAATAGCACATGTCTATGTAAATACACAAAATAACATATCATCATATCCATAATTCCTCATAATCATAATCAAACGACCAATAGTATAATAATCTAGATCACTTGCAAGCAAGTGTCCTCAAAGAATAAGTTTTCTTAGTGCGCACAAGAGCGGGATGTTACAGGAAGTCTTCGTGTTTTACATGCCTATGGAATTTTATGAACTTAGTTCAATTTATCCCACATGCATCATGGGAATTGTTCTCCTCGCACTCTCTCATATATAATTGAGGTGAAGGAGGCCCTTTAAGCATGCAATGGAGTGTCATGTAAATCTTGTTGTGAATGAAGCATAGCCAACATCTCTTTTCTTTTAGAGATAGGCTACCCCATTCTGCGAGTTTGTGTTCTACAGTGTTTTTCTATCTTATTCAGTAATAGAAGTTGGGTTTCACTATATTTTTGTGTTCTCTTTTATATTTTTGTGTATTTCATTATTATATCTCAGTTATATTTATGTCTTCATGTCATTCTCAAAATAATATGGATCAGTGGTATCATAGCAGGTTGGTCCTTATTGTTTCTTAGAGCAGGTCCCCAACGAGGTCAGGGTATAGAGAGTTGGGTCTCGAGCTAGTTTCTCTTGAGGAAAATTGCTCTCTCCAGCCCAACTAACCTACCATGGAGAAATACAATAGATATGGAAAAGAAGGAGATCCTTTTAGGATGTTGCTTGAGGAAGCTCTCGTGCGACAGAGGAATGAGATGATGGAAAACTTTTCTCAGATTCTTCGAAGACTACTGATGGTGGCAGCTGAGGCATATTAAAAAAGAAGCCATTTCTCAAGTGCTACACCCTTCAAGGTACAAGTCAATTTTTATTGCTCATTATTTGAAGTCCAAATAGATGCAGATGCTCTAGAAAAATGGTTGAATCTACTAGAAGGTTATTACTTTGTCCAAAAAACATTCGATAGTGAAAAGATCACCTTCGCACTCCTTAAAGCCCTTTCCCATGTTAGATATTGGTGGGAAGGTTACTGGGAGAGGTACACCACAGATCAATCTACACTATTTGAGAGAGAACCCACTTGGGCGGCCTTTGTAGATGCCCTAAATGAGTTCTACCCTGTCGAAAAATATGATGACCAATACATGAGATGGACAAGTTTGTGTCAGAAAAGAGACCATATGGTGTCATAGTACACCAACATATTTCATACCTTGCGCTCAAATCTAGGTATCAAAGACTCTTAGAGACACCTAGTTTTGAATTACCACAGTGGTATACATAGGTACATCCAAAGAGAGATGTATTTCTTCGGCATCTCCTCACTAGGAGTTTCTTATCGATATGCAGTCAAAATTGAGCATAAATTCAAGCAGCAGAGTAAGTGGGAGAAGCATGCAAAAGGAAACTCTAACTCACATAATAAAGGATAGAGAAATGAAGGCCAACCTCAAGAGAGCCAGTCCTAGATGCAGGAAAAGAAGGGTAAAGGGAAGTCTAAGAAAGACATCAGAAAGTGGTGTGAGTTCCACAATAGCCCTTGGCACCAAACTGATGAATGTCACTCAATACATTCATTGGTGTCCGAGCTCAAAGACAAAGATTTGAATGCTGACTTGGACCCTGATTCAGAAAATAATAAGAGGAGATAGATCATTGATGTAGAACCCACTGCTATTCTCCCAACTACAAAAATCCAACCAAAAGAGGATCCTAAGGAGGGGGAGAAATGATTCCATTCACAGATGTGGGTAAAGGGGACCTGTTAGCGATATTTCTTGTAAGGGGGGCTAGAACACAAAAGAAGGGGTTAAAAACCCACTTATCCAAAGTTTCGGGTGATAATGCGCCCCAGGGTAAGTCATGAGCATGATCGAGCAGCAGTGATTCGTGTGCCCGGATCAACGACACAGGTTGATTTCCGGACCCCCCTGCCTTTCTACCTTTAAGCAGCGGAGGTCCGGAATCGGGGGCGCACCTCTCCAACGACCCAGATCGGCACGCCCGGATCAACAGCGATAAAGGTAATTCCGGACCCCCCCTGCCTTTCTACCTTTAATAGGAGGGGNGGGGGGGGGGGGGGTCCTGAATCATGGATGCAACTTCCGACGGTTGAAATCATAGATCCTGGATCAACGGCGCTGGGCTAGTCTCGCCCCTCTCAATCGCCCTATGTTTAGCCAGCATGGGCCCTCCTCCCGCCATGTCATCCTCCAGAACAGCCTCCCTCCCGCTGTCGGGTGTCATATGTCCTCCTCCACCCTTTCATCCTGGTGGCCCCTTCCCTGTCTCATTGTCCGCTCACCATCTGCCACATGTCCCTTTCCCTCCATGTCAGCCTCTCACTAAATTACACCTGCCATGTCCATTCTCCCACCTTCTCCGCTTATTTCTCTTTTTCCTTACGTCATCCCCTGCCTCCTCTCTTGCCTCTCATCATTCTTACTTCGCCCCTGCGGTTGTGGCTCCGTCACCCCATTGCCTTCACTTCCCGCGTTGGCCCCCATACCCGTCCTTCAAGCTACTCAGTTATTCCAGGTGGAAACGCGAGGAGTCTTCCATATCCCAAAATGTTGAGTTGGCATGATCGTCCTCAAGCCCAAGAAGCAGTTATTGAAGCAGTTGGTGGTGGTTAGACATCGTCTCCGCCATAATGGGGACGTCCTGCAATGAATTAAAGGCACGTCGATTCACCGTTGGAAACTGACAAAGAATTAGATTGCGTCTGACTTAAGTTGCACGACCCTTCAGAAGTTGACTGTCAGAAGCCATGCAGGCGCAAAGCTTTCAATGCATCATCTTGGTTCCGCTGCTGTTGATTGTTCTAAGTATATGTAGGCATTTTTTCCATTTTTGTATCTATCAATGGTAGAGCTAAGCTCCCGACTGTAAAGTTTTCATGATGTTTCTGGATTCCTGATTATGTATCTGTGTTTGAGACTTCTTGGTTTCCCGTGTTTGGAAGTAAGAAGATCTTGTTTTTAGATGCCTGCTTTCATCGTCTGTTAGAATCTTTATGCCTATAGTAGACCCTTGCACCCTTCTCATGAAGTCTTTCGTCTACTCACCCTTATTACAACTCATTGTTTGAAGTTTATCAAGACCTCACTCGTTTCTGCATGCCTGGCCCAGTTTCTGAGTTGAGACGATTGTTCCGAGTTTGCTTCCATTTGATCACCCCTTTCAAACAAATCGTGACATTAAAATGATGGGTGTCAGGCTCTGATCCTGCAAGAAATCCAGGGGTGACTTCTGACGCTAACATTTCTGGCGCCGCTGGCAGGGACGAAGTTGAATATTTTCCCCGGGATTGAACGACAAAGATCAACTGATTCTGAAGGTGCATCAGATATCGGAACTTGAAGATTGCTACTGTGCACCTGGTGACTCCATTGTGACGACTCCGCTGGGGAAAACCTGTTCTATCAACTGTGGCTTCGAGAGGTAGACACACGAGGTCCAATCCACACCTGCCTTTAGCCACACCAGAAGTCGACTCAGAAGCAGTGCGCAGAAGGGGAAAGATCTCTATGAAAGAGGTTTCCATCGCCAAAACAGGTAATACGCCTTCCCCTTCTGTGAGAAATCCATTGTCTTATTCTCATCTTCCTAGTCGTCCTTCCTCTGAGGTTTCCCGTCTTCTGAATTTCGGGAGTGTTCCTGCTGATTTTTCTCCTCCTGGTCTAGTATCAGAGGGAGAGATCCTTGTCACTCCCCCTTCCCTGGAAGATGTTCCTCCACACAATCCTCAGACCTCAGAAGATTTCATTACTCCTCCTTTTATTACTACTGTTATACAGAGAGAAGCAGTTGCGCATTCTGGTTCATTAGACTTCTCTCTGTGTTCTCCCTCGTCTCCCGTTCACACTCCTTCTCCTCCTAGTTCTCCTCTTACCTACTATCCCTATGGCTGGTGCTAATCCCTCTCCGAATAGAATGGATGCCATAGTCGCTTCCAGGTATGCTCCTTTAGTCTTACCCCATCTGATGAATCCTCTCCCTGCTGGAGACTACTTAAAGTACATGCCCAAGTTCAGTGGGGAGGGAGACATAACTACTGAAGAGCACTTGGCTTCTTTTTACAGTTATGCAGACAACCTCAATATTGAGAATGAAGATGTCTGGATGAGAGTCTTTGTCCAGAGTTTGGATGGTGAGGTTAGAAAATGGTTTAGGGGACTGGCCCTTGGATCTATTGCTGGAATTGAAGCCTTGGATAATGTTTTCCTGAGGCAGTGGGGAGATAGAAAAGATTACATATATTACATGACTGAGTTTGGGTCCCTGAAGAAAATGAAAGGAGAGTCTGTCTCTAACTTCTCCAAAATATTCAATAAGATGTATAACAAGATTCCTGCAGAGGTAAAGCCTTCAGAAGCCTCTGCTCAAATTTCATATGTTAGTGCATTTGACCCTGATTTCTGTCTCGTATTAAGAGAAAGAAGAGCCACCTCTTTATCTCGGATGCAAGATTCAGCTATAGAAGTGGAATCCAACATATTGGCAGCTGACAGGCTGAGAAGCCAGGCTGACACAGACAGAAGAAAGGAAAAATCAGAAGCCTCAACTTCCAGCCCATCACTGCCCAACCCTCAAGTAAATGAGCTGACCTAGGTCATGAACTTTCTGAAAGAAGAGGTGGAGAGACTGAAGGTGGAGAGGAGGCAAACATACAAAGGCCCTCAAGGCACCGAGAACAAAGGAGGTTTCAGAAGGCCAAATAATCTTACCCCTCCAACTATGCACATAGAGAAGGAAAGAGGCAGGGAAGACCAAAGAATTCAGGCTCCCTTCTAGAGCAATTTTGTGGCTGAGGAACAGGAAGGGGAAACAGATGATCCTGAGCCTAAAATGCACTCTATAGAAGTCACTCCTCCTTTCCCTCATCTGACCCAGTCAGCATATGAAGAGTCTCTCATGGATGGTCAGCTGAACAAATTGAGCAAGGGAGACAAAGCTGGCGGCGGCCGAGGCAGGTACAACTTGAGGTCTGACAAAAGAGCAGCAACACCTGATGTTCCTGAGCCATCCAATAGAACAGAGAAGCCTGCTAATGAAGTAGCAGACAGAGGTAAGAGGGCTCAACCTTTCTCTCCCATCGTCCATAATCATGTTCCTGAAATTAAAGAAATCCCAAAGCCCATGTCTTCTTTCAATTTCGAACATGAGGTTCAAAAAATCAGAATTCTTGTGCCCCTCACCGAGCTAATCAGACATGGGGAATTCAAAAAACGCTTCTCTGAGCTGCTGAAATCTGAAGCCTCATATCCTCTCACAGACTCCATAAACCTCCAAGATGAAAGGCCTGCAGTCATCCTAGGTCCCATGGTAGAAGATAGAGATGATTCATCCCCTCCCTTCTACACCTCCCTCAACATACATGACAAGGTACTGCATAATTTCCTTATGGACTCAGGGGCCTCCCACAACCTCATGCCCAAAGCCATCATGGAAGAATTAGGACTGGAAGTCACCCGAGCTTATCATGACCTCTATTTTTTTGACTCCAGGAGGGTTCAATGTTTGGGAGTAATTAAGGACCTAGTAGTCTCTTTGTTTCAGATGCCCATGAAAAGTATGATCATGGATATTGTGGTAGCTGATGTTCCCCCCAAGTTTGGCATGTTGTTGTCAAGGTCATGGATTAAGAGACTTGGAGGGACGTTACAGGGAAGGGGCCACCAGGATGAAAGGGTGGAGGAGGACATATGACACCCGGCAGCGGGAGGGAGGCTGTTCTGGAGGATGACATGGCGGGAGGAGGGCCCATGCTGGCTAAACATAGGGCGACTGAGAGGGGAGAGACTAGCCCAACGCCGTTGATCCGGGCGCTATGATTTCAACCGTCGGAAGCTGCATCCATGATTCCGAACCCCCCCCCCCCTCCGCTTAAAGGTAGAAAGGCAGGGGGGTCCGGAATTACCTTTATCGTCGTTGATCTGGGCGCACCGATCTGGGCCGTTGGAGAGGTGCGCCCCCGATTCCACACACGGGAAACCAGAGAAACAACAATGCCACAATAAATCCTTTACCATAACATAACTGTATTAATTCAAGCGAATCATTCGATCATGAACTCTCCAGCATAAGACAAAAACAGAGATGAAAAAAGGGGAAACTGTTTGTCATAAACCAAGAAGTCTCAAACACAGATACATAATCAGGAATCTAGAAACAACATGAAAACTTTATAGTTGGGAGCTTAGCTCTACCATTGATAGATACAAAAATGGCGAAAATGCCTACATATACTTAGAACAATCAACATCAGAGGAACCAAGACGATGCATTGAAAGCTTTGCGTCTGCATGGCTTCTGACAGTCAACTTCTGAAGGGTCGTGCAACTTAAGTCAGACGCAATCTAATTCCCAACGGCGAATCGACGTGCCTTTAATTCATTGCAGGACGTCCCCATTATGGAGGAGATGATGTCTAACCACCACCAACCGCTTCAATAACTACTTCTTGGGCTTGAGGATGATCAGGCCAGCTCAGCATTTTGGGATATGGAAGACTCCTCGCGTTTCCACCTGGAATAACTAAGTAGCTTGAAGGATGGGTATGGGGGCCAACGCGGGAAGTGAAGGCAATGGGGTGACGGAGCCACAACCGCAGGGGTGAAGTAAGAACGATGAGAGGCGAGAGAGGAGGCAGGGGATGACATAAGGCAAAAGGGATATAAGCGGAGAAGGTGGGAGAATGGACGTGGAAGGTGTAATTTAGTGAGAGGATGACGTGGAGGGAAAGGGACATGTGGTAGATGGTGAGAGGACAATGAGACAGGGAAGGGGCCACCAGGATGAAAGGGTGGAGGAGGACATATGACACCTGACAGCGGGAGGAAGGCTGTTCTGGAGGATGACATGGTGGGAGGAGGGCCCATGCTAGCTAAACATAGGGCGATTGAGAGGGGCGAGACTAGCCCAGCGCCGTTGATCCGGGCACTATGATTTCAACCGTCAGAAGCTGCATCCATGATTCTGGACCCCCCCCCCCTTGCTTAAAGGTAGAAAGGCAGGGGGGTCCGGAATTACCTTTATCGTTGTTGATCCGGGCGCGCCGATCTGGGCCGTTGGAGAGGTGCGCCCCCTATTCCGGACACCCCCCTGCTTAAAGGTAGAAAGGCAGGGGGGGTCTGGAATTCAACCTGTGTCGTTGATCTGGGCGCGCGAATCACTGCCGCTCGATCATGCTCGTGACTTACCCTGGGGTGCATTATCACCCGAAACTTTGGATAAGTGGGTTTTTAACCCCTTCTTTTGTGTTCTAGCCCCCCTTACAAGAAATATCGCTTAACATTTGGCTCCATGGGGGTTAGAGTCGTCCCTGTGATGCTCTAAGAACTCTTTTGCAGACTTAGTGCCTTATATGTTGGGCTATGGAGTCATTTATTAGTCCGAAAAACAAAAGCAGAAACAATATTTACAAAACAAAACAAAAAGAGCCGACTGCGGCTCATAGAAAACATTTTTTTAAGAAATGCCCATTTACTGGGCCGTTGAAAACTTCATTGCCTTCTAGATCCTGCAACCTGTAGGTGTTGTTTGAAAATACTTCAAGGATCTTGAAAGGCCCGAACCAGAGGGCATCAAATTTACTGTGTTTTCCCTTTTCCTGTCTGGGTGCATCCCATTTGAGCACCAGGTCATCCTGCTTGAATTCTTTCTTTCTGTTCTTCTGGTCGAAGGCCTGCTTGATCTTCCGCTGATGATTGTAGGCTCTGTCTAAGACCTATTCTCTGATCTGTTGTACTTCCACCATTTGATGAATTCTTTTGAGCACATGGTTAGGTTCCCCCTCAGAGTCCTGGAGGATATTTGCCACGGGTAAGGCGAGATGAGTGGGAAAACGACCTCTATTCCATAAACCAGTTGGAAAGGTGAGATGCCCAGTAATTTCTTTGTTGTTACCCGATCAGCCCAAAGAGAAAATTTGAGCTTTGAGTCCTAGGCCCTTTTATTATCCTCCAGTATCTTTTTGATAAGCTTGATTAGGCTTTTATTGGAGGACTCTGCCAATCCGTTTCCCTGAGGATAGTAGGGAGTGGAGTGAATCAGTGAAATTCCAATTTGTTCACAAAACTTAACCAGAGGATCAGACCGGAATGGGGAAGCATTGTCAGTGACAATTTTGCTAGGGCAGCCAAACCTAGCTATGATGTCTTCCAGGAAGCTGATGATTACTTTGTGAGAAGTGCTTCTGGTAGGGACAGCTTCTATCCATTTAGTGAAGTAGTCGGTTGCTGTCGGAATCCATCGGTGCTGGCCACTCGAAGGGGGATGAATTTCCCTGATGAAGTCCAATCCCCACTGCTGAAAGGGTGCTGAGACCACTATAGGTTTCAAAGGCAGGGATTTGAGTTGTTGCTTCCCTGAGAATTTCTGGCATTTGATGCAAGATCTAATTTCCCTGCAGACATCAGGAAATAAGGTGGGCCAGTAATATCCAGCTCAGAGGATCTTGTGAGTTGTGGTCTTCCAAAAATGATGACCTCCACAAAGACCGCTATGGAAGTCGAATATAACCTTCTGGGCCTGCTGCGGGTCCATACACCTCAATAATATCCCCTGGGGGTCTTTCCAATACAAGGTTTGGTCAATGAGGAAATACCTGACCGCTTTGAGCTTTAAGGCTCTGGCTTTACTTTTCCCCAATCCATCAGGGGGCTTCAATTCTTGCAGAAAATAAAGGATATCCTTGTACCAGGTGCATTATGCTAGTGGTACAGTGCTTTGGGAACCCCTATTGGATGACTCAGCTTTCTCATTGATGAAGTTAATTCCCAAGGCTTTACAATTGGATTCAGCCAGCAACTTGGACAAACCTTGCCCTTTTATCAGCTTGGTGGGATTAATCTCCAGATCAAATTCTAGGATCTTGGTGATCCATTTACCTCTTCTTTCGTCTATGTCAGGCTGTATAAGAATGTCCTTCACAGAAGCTGAAGGGGCATATGAAATGATTTTTGAGTGTAGGACATAGACCCTGAAAGCTTTGAGAGCTTTCACCAAGGCATAAGCCTGCTTCTCCATGATCTCGTACCAGATATCTGCATCTCTCAGTGCCTTGCTAAAGAAGGCAATAGGCTGCTCCTGCCCTTGATCATTTTTCTGCAACATAACTTCCGCTACTGTATCACAGGAAGCAAAAGAAAATATCAGAAATTCTTTGGAATAATCGGGACTGACTAGCACAGGTGCTTCTGTCAACGCCTTCTTTATTTGGACAAAAGACTCTCTGGGTTCAGAAGTCCATTTTATTTCATGGCCCTTCCTGAGCATGGCTGTGATGTGTTTCACCAACTCAGCAAAATTTGAAACAAATCTCCTCAGAAAATTAATCCTTCCCAGAAATGCTTGGACCTCTTTCTTAGATCTGGGAAGTGGCAGGGCCTGAAGTGCTTCTACCCTGTCAGGGTCAATCCTCACCCCCTCTACTGACACTATGTGGCCTAACAGCTTCCCTTCTTCCATAGAAAATAATGATTTCTTTGGATTCAGGGAAAGGCCAAACCTCCGACACTTCTGGAAGACTTTCTTCAAGTGGTGTCGGTGCTCTTGATCAGTCTTGGAAAAGACTGTTATGTCAACTAGGTAAATCACCACAAATTCATCCCTTTCTCCGATGAAGGCTATGTCCATGGCTCGCTGAAATGTTTCTCCTGCATTTATCAACCCGAATGGCATCTTGGCATACATGAATGTCCCCCAAGGAGTGGTGAAAGATGTATTTTCCCTGTCCTCAGGCATGACTGATATCTGATTATAGCTAGAAAAGCCATCAATCATAGATATCCTAGATGCACCAGTGACCTTCTGCAATATATGTTCCATGTTGGGCAGGGGATAATTGTCCTTCCTTGAACTCCTGTTCAGGTTCCTGAAATCGACACAGAGTCTGATTTCTCTGCTTTTCTTTCTCACCGGGACCAAATTGGCCACCCATTCAGAATATCTCAAGGGGACGATGATCTGGGCATCCAACAACTTCTTTACCTCTTTCTCCATGACAGGAAGCAACATGGGATTTATCTGTCTCAACTTCTGCTTGAATGGCTTAGCCTCCTCTTTTAGTGGGATCTTGTGCTCGATGACTTATGTGTCATATGTTTTGAGATCTTTGTAGGTCCATGCAAACACATCATCAAACTCCTTCAACAACTTGATATATCCGGTCCTCTGCTCTTCAGTCAAACTTCTTGATAGCTTGACCAACTTGGGCTCCTCCGGTGTGCCTATGTTGCACTCAGTCGTATCAGCATCATCACTTGAAATTCTTCCCCTTACTGCCACATCATTTCCATCGAACAATCTTTCTAATGGGATCAGAACTCTTGGTATGTGATTGCTCGGTAGTTGAATAATCTAGTGGTTAGCCATTTCATTCAAAAACTCCTCAGGGTGGTGGTCACTTTCCACGTCAGAATCCTCATCTATGTGTAATGCAGAAAAGTCATCCACGGATTGGAGAAACTTTTCGATTTCCTGATCATCTTCAAATACCCTCCAATGCTTGACATTGTCTGGTACAGAGGGTCTGTATTTTATTTCAATATCGGACCTGACAGTAGGCAGCTCAGGAACTTCAAGCAGACTAGCTGTGAAGGCTAAACAGATGGCTGGGGCATTTTCTTCCCTTGGAATGAAAGAGATGTTAAAAGCCAGGAAGAAATTATTCACAAGGTCCCATACCTCGTTCCTGTAAATCCTGAGTCGAGGATGCTTGGTCTGATAAACACTTTTCACCTGTTGAACAATCAACTCTGCATCCCCAAACACAGCCATTTCCTTGATTCCCATCTCCTTTGCAGCTCTCAATCCCAGAACCAGAGCTTCATACTCTGCCACATTGTTGGTGACTTCAAACTCCAGCCTGTATGACAGAGAGATGGTCTCATGACAAGGGGACACGAACACTATCCCGGCACCTGCACCCATACTGGAGGAAGCTCCATCAAAGAACATATTCCAAACAGAGGTGGTTGGAGGGGGTGTCTCCTGATTAAGAATGGACTGCTTTATGATCTGCAAAGGGGGTTCGGGAGTCTCAGTGAGCTGCAGTAAACTGGAGCCTAAATCAGTGTCCAAGTCATAGATGGGATGGTTAGTGGGGTTTGCTTCATCACTGACAAACGGTTTCCCCTTTTTTCATCTCTATTTTCATCTTATGTTGGAGAGTTCATGATCGAATGATTCGCTTGAATTAATACAGTTATGTTATGGTAAAGGATTTATTGTGGCATTGTTGTTTCTCTGGTTTCCCGTGTTTGGAAGTAAGAAGATCTTGTTTTTAGATGCCTGCTTTCATCGTCTGTTAGAAGCTTTATGCCTATAGCAAACCCTTGCACCCTTCTCATGAAGTCTTCCGTCTACTCACCCTTATTACAACTCATTGTTTGAAGTTTATCAAGACCTCACTCGTTTCTGCATGCCTGGCCCAGTTTCTGAGTTGAGACGACTGTTCCGAGTTTGCTTCCATTTGATCACCCCTTTCAAACAAATCGTGACATTAAACTGATGGGTGTCAGGCTCTGCTCCTGCAAGCAATCCAGGGGTGACTTCTGACGCTAACAAGACCCCATTGCATTTTATTGTTGATAGAGGAGGACAAAATAACATCATCTCAATAGAGGTTTTCAAGCAATTGGATTTTCCAGAAACACCACACCCGCAGCCATACAACATCGGGTGTCTTTTCCAGGTTCAAGATATTTGTGTCATCCAGCAGTGTCACTTGTCCTACGGCATCAGGCCCTTCAAGGATGAGGTATTGTGTGATGTTTACCCACTGGAAGTCTGTGATGTTTTATTAGGCCAGCCATATATGTGGAGGAGTCATGATTTTTATGAGTCTCAATCCTGTAGCATCATTGTTACTCTGTGGGGTCAGCTATACAGGATACCAGAGGTAGTTCCGACTATTGTCCCACCAAAACAATTCCACAAAGTAATCTCTCATACTGAAAAGTTTATCCTCTTCATAATCCGATCAGAAGGTGAAAATAAGGACACTGCAACCACTGCATCCTCATCCTAATACCTTTCTATCCAACGGAATAAAATCGACAAGATTGTAGAAGAGTACCAAGATGTTCTTGTTGCACCTACAGGGGTGCCTCCACATTGCCCGGTCAAGAAATGTTATAATAGAATCCTTCATACTCTTCATGATGCATCTTCACTGACAGAGTCATCCCACACTTAGGTAGATCATGCAGCTAAATTGGTTGAATAGATCCAACCCCTCGAGCAACAAGTTCATGACAACCTTCAACAAGCTAAGCAGAACAACTTCTTCAACAAGGAAAGAAACACACCAAGCTTCAGATTTAGCATAAGTCTCCCCATATCCCATGGGAACTTGACGTAATGGAGACAATTGATTCCTAAGGGGGGAGGAATGATCCAGATGGATCTTGGTGGCCATTAACCTTTTCCACTGAATCACCATTTTGAGCTTGTGGTTTTGATAAACCATGATATTCACCATTTTGATGGGGAATGGAATGTAATGTCATATTCATTCGCTAATTATAGACATAATGTAATGATTTCCTGGTGGTCTTACGTACATGCCTACAACATATCGTTAATTCACCGGATCCCATTAGAACTCCGCAGTTAAGCGCACTTAGGCTAAAGTAGTACTAGGATGGGTGATTTCCTAGGAATTCCAAGTGTTTTACATGCCTATGGAATTTTATAAACTTAGTTCAATTTATCCCACATGCATCATGGGAATTGTTCTCCTCTCACTCTCTCGTATATAATTAAGGTGAAGTAGTCCCTTTAAGCATGCAATGGAGTGTGATGTAAACCTTGTTGTAAATGAATCACAGTCAACATCTCTTTTCTTTTAGAGATAGGCTACCCCATTCTGCTAGTTTGTGTTCTATGGTGTTTTTCTATCTTATTCAGTAATAGAAGTCGGGTTTCACTATATTTATGTGTTCTCTTCTATATTTTTGTGTATTTCGTTGTTATATCTCGGTTATATTTATGTCTTCATGTCGTTCTCAAAATAATCTGGATCAAAAGGTGACTTGAATATCAATAGAAAGATAATATTGACTAATATATTTTATGAGCTTGATACGCTCATACTATATTGTATAAGGTTGAGCTTGTGTCATTAACATCCATGCACAAAAGAAGAAACTATGAAGAAACTGTCCGGATAAAAAAGGGTAAATGTATAATCAAATATGGATCCATATAGATCACAAATAAAGAAGTTAATAAGACATGGTTCATTAAAAGTGATTTAGAAAATCTCAATTGAAGAAGAGTCCAAAGATGAGACATAATGTCAATGGTGGATGTTTGATGAGGAAGCATTGACACCATCAAGTTACAAGTCAAGTCGATTCAAACAACAATAAGGTCGACTATCTAGAACTCAATCGACTGCAAGATGATTCGAAGACAAGTCGACCAACTGCAAGCCTACATATTGATCGAATTTGGAGAAGAAAATTCGATTGGTTTCAAGATGAGTCGAAGACAATTCAACCAAATGAAGGTTGAATTCGAAGGAAAATTGAGTCGGGAAATAAAAGTGGACCAAAGCAAGTCGAGATGACCAAAGTCAAATTTCTCAAGTTGTCTTTCTTTCAAGTCGAGTTGGTCTAAGAAAGAATTAAACTAAATTTTGAAGTTGAAGCAAACTTAAATACAAATCGGGTCGAGGCTAAAGGAAGATGGGTCGACTAGAATTGAAATACTCAAGTCAAAATTTCCCCTAGTTGAGTCGACCAAAAATATGTTTGTCGGTCGAATGAGGAAGCAAATACAAAAAATGGTGAGACCAGTTCAAATATTTAGTGACTAACAGTTGAGAGGGAACCAATTTTAATATAACCATCAAGTAATATGTTTACAAGTTGAGTTAAAATAATCAACAACAAAGGAGATATGTGGAGGTCAATTTAGACATTCATGAAAAGGTAATATGTACCGAAGTCGATCTGGCATCCAACGACGAAAGGAAAATATCGACAATTTTCCTTCAAAGAACTGCATGTATTGTCCACCTTGCACTCTTTCTAAGGAAAATTCTCATTTCTCGGCTAATTGGGCATGTTCTACAAAAAACCCATGTCGTAGAATTTTAAAATGCATTTCCATGACTCGAAAATCTTCATATGAAAATCATTGTCTAAATTGGTGTATGAAAAATAATTAATAAAAGTAACCATCTGGGTTAATTAAATGAAGGGGTGCAATGTTTCATTTTGGTGCCTGTTTACAAGCTGAGTCATGTCGTGAGGATTGGATTCCTCACATCTCAGTTGGATATAAGATCAACAAACTAGGTCTTGTTATGAGGGTTGGATTCCTCATTTCTCAGTTGGATCTGAGAACTATAAGTTGTGTCTTGTATTAGAGAATTAGATCTCTCATATTCAGTTGATGTTGAAGATATTAAAGGATTGATTTTGTATGTATTCATTCAAGTTAACTAAATAAAAGAGTGATATTTTATCTACTTCATACAATTTGTGTTATACATGTTTATGAATAATTAATTGAACCACATGTATCTTATTCAATTAATTTAGGTAATCTATGAAAGTGTGAAAAGTATCTAAAAGTTCCAGACACTGATTCAACACCCCCCCCTCTCAGTGTCAGTGTGTGTTTCGACAAATGGTATCATAGCAGGTTCCTTCACTACAATTTAACCACTCAATTGTTCTGAAAATAAAAATTGGTATCAAGGTAAGGTTTCTTCAAGGAAAAATTGTCTAATCACTAAAAGGAAGATCCTACTAAACACAAAAATGGATGAATAAATGGCTCTCTCCACAAATGAAGCTCCTTAAATGACATAACATACAATAATATTATCGTTTCAAAATTGTATGGTGTTCATGTTTAAATATACACCAGGGAAATAAATATAATGTATGCACCAGTGTGTTACTTTTATTATATACACCGGGTATCTAAATATAATTTACGCACCAGTTCCTTTATTATAATATACACATCAATCCTTGGTAAAAATAATGTCGTTGACATCTCACCTCGAATATCCAAAATTTTAAGTTACCCTTCGATGCACATGGAAAAACAAACATCTCTATGTACTAATTTTACAAACACTGGGGCACACACTATATTAAATGCATCAGGTCTTGTGATAACTTAATCTCATTGGTTCTCACTATAACATAAATGAATTAGGTCTTACAAAAACTAAAAAGAACCAGTTCTTCATACAAAAATAAGGCGGAACCGATCCATAGAAATTATAAGAGCATCAGTTCTATGCATATGATGAAAAAGGAGAAATTGGTGTGCAATAATTATAAACGCATCAGGTCGTTTGTATTATATTAATGCACTAGGGCATCTTTTTCAAGACCACACTGGTGCATTTTGACAATAACAATGTCGAAACTTCCTCTACAACCATCATCCACCCAAAAAAATTTAGTTATATGGAACACTCATTAAAACCTCTGCTAAAATATATGTAATCAATAGAGAAGGTTGCAGCAGAAGTTTTTTCAAAAAAAATTCAAATTGTGTAACATTAAAAACCTCCGCGAAAACCTCTTCTAGAAGGTGTTATCCTTGTAGTGAAGATTTGTTATCAAATATTTTAGAGAGATTTGTGGGAAGATTTTAGATATATTACTTGTTAATTATTAGCAATTTTTTATAACCACATGACAGATATGTGGATCTGAAATAATTATTGCTTATCTTAGTTTCAAAGAAAGATTATGTATAAATAAGAGTTTCTTCTTCATTCCCAAGGGAGGACTCTTGGAGCATATGTCCAAATCATGATGGAATAAATCATATTTTATGAGATCTTGTTTTATTATAGATTGTAGTTTTATGATTTATGTATTTTGAAATCAGATTAATTTAATTATTTTGTAGATTAGTATCAGATCTTCATTCTATAGAGTATGGTTCTGCTCTAGAAGAATGGAGATATTATTAGTCTAGGTCATCTTTTATTTATTTTCTGTGAGTTTATTTCAATTATCTTTTTATTGATTCATTGAATTATATTCTGAAATATACCAAATGGAGTATTGTTGTAGAAAGATTCAGACTCGAAGATTGAACACTGAACTATAACCTGATTTATAACACTTGTGGATATAGAAAGGAATAATGCAATGATGGATTTGTCTTTTGTGCAATTCGATTTCATATTTAATATTTACATCGATGCAAGTGTGGTTTGTTTCCTAATTTACAAACAATGGAATGATGCTCTCTAGAAATTTGGAAAGTCTAAGATTACCAAAGAGAAAACTTGGTGACAACAAGATCCTAGTAGTAAGATCAGTGCCCAAGTACATGATCATCACCAAGAGTGGTTGAATCACCTTTTAATTCCATGCAAGTGTGTTTTCCTTATGCAAGAGTGTTTAGTACTTTCAAAGTAGATATATGTTATAAATGATCTAATTATTCACATACAGTGTTAGCATTTCACAATTTTACGAACTTTGGATTGATAATTAAATGTAACAGGATTTAGACATATAAATATCCTGAAAATGTCCATCATTTGTTTGGTGTTTGAAAATAGTCTCGTGAAAAACTATAGTAGTGTGTTTCCATCAAAAGAGTGAGAGCACCAAGCCTCCTGGATTTTAGAACTACCCATTGTCCAAGAAAATCAATTGATCATTTCCATGGTTATTGGAGAGATGTCAAACAATAAAGAAATCATGTTTCAATAAAATTCAATGCATTTTGGATTGTAGGGCATTGTTAGAGAAGGAATAATTTTTATGTTTTGATATCCAAGATGTAGAGAAAGAATGACTTTAAATTGGATCTTTGTTCAATTAGAGTTTGAATGAAAATGATAGGTATGAGCTCCATGAAAATCGCGACCTAACACGCAGGGGCGTGAGGACGTGACCCAGCTCAGTTTATTTGCAACGCTCAGGGCCTCCCTAGCCATGGATGTTGGTGGGGGCGCCATCCCTACCCCTCCCCCATTGCCAGAACTGGAAGCATTCAGGAAGTTGGTCGTCGCAGCCTCCAAGAGACCGCTGTCAGCAGCGCAACAGAAATTTGTGAAGAAATTAGACGGCATCCCCAGTGTTGAACTGCCATTGGAAGAAACTTGCAGAACGACAGTCAACTTAGAAGACAGAGGACTCATCAGGAAATTCACCGGTCTCTGGCCCTCTCCCAAATCCATAGATTCCTGGGTGCAGAGGAACTGGAATCCGCTCATATCAGAAGGAATAAAGAGCCACTTCGTAGGGAAAGGATACTTTGTATTCGTCTTTGACAACCTTGAAGATAAAAACCTCATGTTCAGAAACGGGTCGTACTTCATGGGGCCACAAGAGTTATACCTAAACAAATGGACCCTGGACTTTGACCCAGCTCAGGATGTGCCCTCGGTCGTCCCAGTGTGGGTTCGTCTACCTCATCTCCCCTTACATTGCTGGAACAAAAAATATTTGCATGCAATCGGAAACACGCTCGGAAGGTATATAGATCAAGAAGTGAGAAAAGATGAGTACTCATGCGCACGGATCTGCATGGAGGTTGATCTGGAAGTGGGATTACCGGAGGCAATTAAACTCACGGCCACAGACTGGACGCACATTTAGGAGCTAGACTATGAGTAGCTACCCTTCAAATGCTGGCACTTCCATGGCTACGGCCATTTCGCAAGACACTGCAAAAAAAATAATGCAGAAGAAAGTGAAAACGCGAAAGCAAATCAGTGGACCGCAGTACAAAAAACAGGGACAACAAAATCCAGAACCAAACGAGAAACCAAGAATGGAAACTCCTAGAAAATAGAGAAAGAGAAAATCGATGGGAGCTCCAACCCCCCGCCGCATGCAGAACCTCAAACAGAAAAGGTCATCAACGACACAAAAGAACCAGAAATTATGGATAGCAGGATATAGTCAAGTCCCCCTCCAAATGGGAAAGATACAGGGGCACCTGGGCAAGCGGAAGGAACCCTGGAAGTAGCCCCCTCTCCATCATATGCTGACATAGCCAGAAATAAAGAAATAGATCCATCAAGCTCCTCGGAGGATGATATCCTAGAAAGGCCAGCCAAAAGAGCAGGAAGGGAATCTCGTAAAGAAGAAAGGGAGGAAGAGGCAGAAAGACAAAAGACCCAAGGAAGCCAGCCCACCATAGAAATGTCAATCGGCAGAAACACAAGAATAAGGTCTCTAAAAGGAGGAGGCCCAATCACCCCTAACAGCAAGTAATGAAAATCGTCTCTTGGAACTGTAGAGGACTGGGGAATCCGGCAAAAATTGAAGTAGTCAAGGATCTGATGAAAGTGGAACCAGCAGATATCCTCATGCTCCAAGAGACAAAGATCGAAGGGGAATCCCTTCTAGAGATTAGCAAACACAAATGGCAGAAAAACACAGGGAAGGCAATCAGTGCAAGGGGCACTTCCGGAGGCATAGCAACATTGTGGAAGGTAGAGCAGTTCAGCCTTGTCAACTCCTATAATACGCAGCACTGGAGCTTTACAGAGCTTAAGCACATAACAAGTAAGTTAACTATGGCACTATTCAATTTATATGTTCCGACTTTGCACACTGAAAAGAAAGAATGTTGGAAAACTTTAAACGAATTTCTAGAGCAAAACTCCCCAAACAATATAATCATAGCCAGAGACCTTAACCTAGTCATGAATAGAAAATAAAAAAGGGGAGGAAGGCCCAACAAGGACCAAATGATTTTTGTAGTAGAATACATCATACAATAGTGGAACCTAATAGATTTTAAACCAAGCAAAGGGCTGTACACTTGGACCAATAACAGGATAGGGGAGGAACACATTTCTGCCAGATTGGATAGGTTTTTGGTCCAAGGCACTTTGTTGTTGGAAAGGAAGTTGATTTCCACTGCCATCCTCCCCAAGCTCACCTCGGACCACAAACCCATCTTGCTTCAGCTAGAGGAAGAAGAAAATT
>ML808126.1:37248-63969 GCA_009831015.1 Picea engelmannii | reverse complement strand
TTTATATCCTTTTCATTTGATAACTTCATCTCACACTTAAGTTTCATGTTACATAGTTTTGTATAGGAATGGGAGGATTGGCACTTGAAGCTTATTCCTTTGGTTAATGGATTTCATATGAAGATGTAAATCAAAAGGATGGAGAAAATAACATACTAATGGAATGGTTCATGTCCTTCAATTTACCCTCACCATAACTCCCTAGTAAATCCAATGGATTTGTGGAAAATAATGAGAATTTATGGTTTACCTTACAGAGTTGAAATCTAGAAATAGACTCTTATAAAATTCTCATGGCATTGAAAAATGTCCTTGAAAAAGTTTTTAATTTTTGGTAACATTACTTTGAAGAAACCATTTACTTGATGAAAAATCTTTATTGATATTTTCATTGAAGACTAATGTATGACATAAGTGAATGCTTACATTCATGTATCCATATTTATATGTACAAATTTTAATGATGAAGATCGGAATAATTATCTTGCATGAAATCCATTACAAGAAACATTTTTTTTCATATTTGTTATAAAGAGTTTGATTCGTGAATACTTGTATTCAATTCAATGGATTACATACTTTCAAATGTTAAAAGTTTCACCACCAAAAGACTATGCACATTTGTTCATAGATCATATTATTAATGATGTAAGGAAACTTGTCATATTAAAGAGCATCTACAATGAATGTTTGATGGAGTTTTCTTGTGTTATTTTGCAAATTGATGGTAAGAATGGAAGCAAGAATTTCCTAATCAAAGGTGACTCAAGTCCTTTTCATCCATACTTCCTATTGAATATGTTTACACTTATGCAAGGAAATCAATCTAGAATTAATGAAACTGAAGGGATGATTTGAAGTATTACAAGGATAATACATGCATGCAAGTTGCAAAGAGGACATCTACGGAAATTTTGTACAATCAACCAAGAGGGGAAAGATTAGGTGGCCTCCATCCAAGAAGACTAAGAATAAAATATGGTCTCCAAGAATGTATAAGTCCCAAGGAAAGTAGGAGAGGGGGCCTATGATGTGAAAATTACCAAGTTATAATGTATGAGGAAAATATAGTGCCCAAAGTAATTGTTAGGTTTGTAAGCAATGGATGACAAACTTTTGGATGCAAGCGCATGTGGATGGAGGATAATTGTAATTTAACTATTTTTATTAAGGTAATATCATCATCATGTATTTTAGGATGAGGAAAAACCATGTAAGGAAAAAGAGACAAGTCATGTAGGAAGGGAAAGAGTCATAGGAAATTCTACAAAGGAAACATTTGCACTCTTGCAAATGGTTCTCTTTTTGGCATTCTAAGAAATATTCATATTTTGAATAGAGACATTGTTAGCTTGTGTTATTATATTATTTCAAGTTGTGGGTGGCTATGGAATATTATTTCGATTCATAGTTTTCTTGAAGCTTGTAGGGATGGATGTTGTAATCTATAGACAACTATCGTAATTATATTGTCTTTACTTACTTATATTATGCATGTGAAGCAAGCATTTCTCATTGATGTGAAGCAAGCAATTCTCATTGGCTTGTAGGCTATCCTCAATTTGTTATAATTTATTTGGGGTTTATTCAGATGTTGATTGGTGAACTATTCTTCTTCATCTATTTCTTATCATTTATTTAGTTATATTAGCTACTAAAATATAGTGGTATTTTTTCATGTGCATTCTTGGCTTCATTTCATTTAGATTCATAAACTAAATTATGATAATTGAGCCATAACTGGTGGGTTCATTATTTTCAATAAAGGAAGGTCTAATTGGATCCTTTGACTGACTGATACCATGAAGTTGACAAGGGACATTTTCCTATGTCAATAGGTTTCTGGTCTAAGATTGACAATCGAATATTTTTCTTTATTTTCTTTCAAGTTGATCAAGTCATAAGGGAAATCACTAACTGCTAATGGGAAAAACCCCTCTATGGCTACACCAAGGTTTACAATGTAGGCATATCAATAATCATTTAAAAGTATCCTACATATCTAACTACCCCAAACATACCCCAAACTCATGTAGGAAAATAAAAATGAGAAGGATCTGGTAACTGTACCTTTACTCTGTCTCCGGTGTTGATCCTCTCACGCTCGATTGCTTCGCTTACTTTGAACCTCTTCCCAAGGCTGGCCTGCATTCAAAGACATATAAACAGGAAACTACAATCATGCATTTCATACATAAATAAGGGTTAGATGTTAGAATAAAAGCATAAATCAAATGCAAACATTCGACACATGATGTTATTGGGACAAGAAAAGTACTTCTTTTATTGATAATACAATGATTACTTACAACCAAAGTCGGCTACTACTCCTTGAACTTGGTTCGAGATCCTCTTCACCAAGCTCCAAGTGCACCTATGTGTATCTTTCTCCTCTCAAACTTCTTCTTCGAAAATGGAATGAGTTCTAATGGAGGAAAAAGGGAAAAATTGAGGGATTATGAGGCAAATCTCACAATAAGGTTGCAAATGCTTGGGTCAAGGAGGGGATGTGAAACGGCCAGAGTTTCATTTTTCTTATGTCTATATATGGAATGAGAATCCAACACCTCCTTTTATATGGGAAAAGGATGGTTATTCAGTTGGGTGACGAGCTATAGGTGGTGGATTAGTTGGGAAACTACCCAATAGCCCGTAATCTCAATGAATTCCTTGCAAATTTTGCAAGTATAAGCGGGTTGTAGTGGTGAAATATGAATACGTACGTGGGTTGCAGTGGTACAACAACCATATGTATGTAGGCAGTATTGGTGTAGGATGTGTAGATATTTAAAAAATGATTTTTTAAGAAGAGCAACTCAGTGATGGCTTGGCAAAAATAACAAGTAAGATGGCCAAGTGCCAGGTATGCATGTATGGATAAATTTAGGGTAATAACAGATGCCCCCTAATGTGTGAGGTCATAAGAGCATATGATGGCTGAAATACATTACAAAATATTCACCAATGTACGAAACGAGTGAGCCCGGGACCAAAGTTCAGGAGGTGCCATCTGCAAAAATAACAATTGTCTCTCCGAGGCGGGCATACCCATGCTTGGGATGAAATAAATCATGCCTGACAATCAAATACACTGTAGATCCATGTCATATAACTATATAAAGTATAGCCACAAGAAATACATAGTGGATCTACATCTCAAAATCAAATATATACAAGTATAGTATCCATCTTCAAGAAGTCAACGACGCCTAATGGTTGGAGATGAGGCATTTAGAGATCGAGCAACAACTTCAAGATCTTCAAAAATCGGGTAGGAGTGTACTATGAGTGTAAGAATTCACTACCCAGAGGTATTTGATGGCTCATCAGGAAAATCCAAGAGGATCTCAATAATCAGGCAGAGAAATTCATTGATTTCGAACAAGGACTTGATTGGACTTTTGGAATGGTCGGGCATGAGGTAACGAGATAAACTATAGAAAGGTTGACTTAGGATGGTGTTACACATTATTTTCATCACCCTTCTAACCGTTAATTATGTAAACCTATTCTTTGTCTTTAGAAGGATCAATGGCCTGAATTCCTGAGGAAAGAAGGGAGAAGAACTTTTCCTGAGAGAAGAAGTTGTCTTTTCCTTTGTAAAAACCCTATTAAGGAGGATCGTCACACCCTACCTAATGTTAGGGGTGCAACGATCCCATATTTTCACATGTTATACCAAACTTGGCCTACGATGTCATCACACTCTTCTTGGTTCTAAGGGTTTGACGATTTTCATATGTGGGAAAAATGAGCATTTTCTCGGTGCTTCTAGAAGGAGAAGCTTCTATGGTGAGGTGGCCTCTGATTGGTTTGGATCTTACTCTCTTTTCTAATTTAGTGGGATCATCCTAACCTCCTCATCTTATCCTCTTCATCTTATAAAATAAGAGGAGCTCTCATGGAGAAAGTTAGCTTGGGTTTTGTAGCTTAGAGTTTTTGTAGCTTGTATATTGGCTTTGAGATTTTATTTGTCAAGATAGATTGTTGATCTCAGAATCCTTGGAGTAGAAGTGTGTGGGAAGCAAGGAATTGTTGTAAGGGACCTTACAACATCAAGGCTTCGATTGTAAACTCCATTTTCATTTTAATATGATACAACAATATGTTTCTTTCCCATAAAACTTGCTTCGTTTTATTGTATGACCCCTTGATCACATACATAGGTTCTCTTTGAGTGTGATATATTACTTTCACTTTGGTTGGCTTGTGTTCCCTTGAAGATCCAATATCACAGGAACATTGGAGCGAATCTAGGATGAAAACGGCAAGAGGAAGCGATATTTAAACGGTATGTTGGTCATCTCTTGTTAGATAGTAAACTCAATGATTAGAACTTAGGGAAAGTGTCATATTCTGTTCTGTTTTGTTCTAGATGTAGGTGGATCTAGGGAGATCTGTTTTTACTGATAAGTCCCATAAAAACTGGGTAAAACTTCCCTTGGACAAGAGCAAGAAATATGATAAGACTCAGGCAACATGACATTGACATAAGTTAATGATGCAGGAGGCAACGCAAACTCTCCATGTGTTTGGAAGAGTAACCAAATGGAGGAGGACACAACTTTATGTAGAGAGAACAACTTCCTAAGGTCATATTATATCCCAAATCTTGAGAAACAAATGGAAGGATGTGCTTTGTCGAAGGGAGACTCATTGTGCTGCCAAAAAAGAATGTATATTTCTCATCCCCTCTTTTTGGTTTTTTTTTTTTTTTTCTTGTCTTTTTCAATTTTTTAAAGAGCTGGAAAAGGAATAAAAGAATGCTACATTACAACAGAGGAAAAAGTGTCACAAGAATACTAGTTCCAAGTACAAGGAACACACTAATTCTAAGAGCAAGGAGACATGTGCAGGAAAAGGACACTCGGGAAAAATTCCTCCATGGGTCAAGTTGTCAGGTCGTAGAGGAAAAGTGCTACAAGGATTATGTATAAGGCATGCTTCAAAGGTTCAGTTGAGAGAAACATGGATACGACATTAGGCCAAAGATGCAGAGATGCAAATGCGATTAGAAAGACATGATGAAACCCCCTTCAATGTATTTTTCACGAGCCCAGAGAAGGTAAGCTCGGTATTTTCTTCATGTTTAGAGAATCTGAAAAAAAACATAAAAGAAGACTCCACTGGGGTACCTTTTTCAGAAATAGTCTAGTTAGTTTGAAAAAGGGATAAACTAGCACCGAAAATATGTCTATTCAAAACCATTTTAAAGAGTGTGACAAAGACAAGATCACTTGTCAATCTTTTCAATTTTAAAGAGTCTTAAAAGAGTTTAACTATGAACTCATATCCTTTTTCTAGATTTAGTCTCCTTAGCCCAAAAAATTATAAAATTTACTGAAGAGAACTCTCCCGGTGAGACGAATCCTTCGAGGTGTACCTTTTTACTCCATAATCCAAAGGCTTAAAAAAGGGGTAAACTCATGCCAGTATATGTTCTTCTGTGCCAATTTAAAGAGTGTGAAGGAACAAGGTCACTCAATTATCTTTTCAATTTTAAGGAGTTTGAAAAGAGATTAATTATGGACTCTATAGGGGATGTTATTCTAGACCAATTTAACGAGTGTCGAAGAACAAGGTCACTAGACGATCTTTTCAATTTTAGGGAGTCTGAAAAGATCTTAACTGTGGACTTCGTGGGGGTTCCTTTTTTGTAAAGTTAGTCCCTCGGGCCCGAAAAATGGTTAAACTTACACCTAAGAATACTCTTCTAGCGAACTGAAGTTCCTAGAGTATACCTTTGTTCGTAAAATTGACCATCCGGACCGAAAAAGGGGTAAACTACAGTCTGAAAGACATGCCTTCAAGTTTTAGTTTGGCGAGCGTGAAGGAAAACAAGATCGCTCAGCAATATTTTAATGTTTAGAGAGTCTGAAAAGGGCTTAAAGAAGACTCCAAGAGGTTATTTTTATCAGTTAATCCAGACAATATTGAAAAGCATAAATATAGTCTCATTGGATGTTGCTTTTAGATTTCAAAGCGAGCTTGAAAGACAACAAAGTATGCTCATTTTTGGGAGTCCCGAGGGTGAGGCCAAGAGTGATGATCCATTAGATGTATGAGGCTCAAACTCGTAATCATGACAGGACTAATAAGGACTCTTGAGCCTAAATTCATTAAAGACAACATGGATGCCAAAATGCAAGGATCTAACTAGGGAATCCATGTAAAGTTAGGCTTTACCACCTAATTACGACACTTCTAAAGAAGAAATGACGGTTCTGTGTCGCATTTCGGTGGGATCAATCCTATGGAAAAGTGGAAAAGACAACGAGATGCAGAAAGTGAAGGTGGAATCCTAACTTATACACAAAAAGTTGGAAAAACAAATTTTACCAAAGGACCTTTAAAGGTGACCCATCTCCCAAAAAGGTTACCAAACCAAAAGTGAAGTGCATCGTATCATCCAATAAGAAATTCAAGAACCACAGTAAATGATTTTCAAGCCAGAAAAATGACAAAAGGGTTCAAAAAAGTGGCAAAAAGGGCCAAAAAGGTCTATAAATAGAAGTTGACAACTCAATTTCACCATTGCAATTTGGAAATTGACCAAAAGGCAAAAAATACCCCTTTGCTAAAAGAGTTGATTTCGGGAGCTTCGGAGAACGAAACAAACTTCCACTCAGACCATGTAAGTATAAACGCATCCATATTGCATTTATATTCTTCCATTATTCATTTTTTTTTGGGGGGGGGGTGCACCCTCCTAAAAAGGGGAATCCCTATGTGTACATGGGTTGTTAAAATACAACTTGCGTACATCTGCGGGAAGAAAATAGATTTCCCGCAGATGTACACAACTATGTCCAAAATAGCCCGCATACACCCTCAAAAAGTATGAAAGAATAAAAAGTCAAGAGCTAACTCTCTCTTGAATTTTTCACATAAAAGGATGTATGTCCACTGGAGGGAAAGGGAACATGAGGAGATCAATGTATTGGTCGATAAGGACCCTGCTACCATTGTCGCAATAAACCAATGCGGGCTATGGAAGTTCTACCAGTGTTCGCTTATGAGGGCACAACCCAGGCTTCTAAATGCACTTGTGGATTATTGGCACCCAGACGTAGAGGCCTTCATGCTCGAGGGGCAATCGTTGACTCCAAATACCGAGGGAATATACTTTTTGACTGGCCTCTCGAGGAGAGGGGAACCATTTAACCTGTGTATGTTTCCTCTTGGGCCCTTCAACATCATTGACTACATCAGTATGCATTGTGAGGCAGGCACTGAGAAAGTAGGTTCTCAATTTCCTATTAGAAAGATCACCAAGCTATCATTGAAGGTGATCTCACTGCTCATCGGGCAGATCACTGGATCCGCGGTTATTCACTAGGATTCCTAGACACACATTTATTGTCCCATGCAATGCCTTGACACACACATTTTTAACTGGAGCATGACCATGCTGACTTGCATGAAGAGGCATCTTACAGAGTAATGTGAGCGTAGAAAAAAACACTTCGGGTTTGGTACCGTTCTATGCTCATTCTTCTTTGAGAGGGTACCCAACCTTAGTCTACGAGAGATAATGTAGGGACATGTGGCCTCCTTCCTATAAGTGTGTATATGTGTAGCATTGTTTCCACGACAGGGGGGGAGGAAGGACCATAGAGGTGTTCAACAAAACATTTTTTGACTGGTGGGCATGGCAGATTTCGGTAATACAGGACTACCCATATGTCGAAATCAACTTTTCTAGGGATCCATACATGCCTGTACCTCCTAGATAGGAGTGAGGAGAGATGGGTACGTGTGTTTTTAAAGTTATTAATTTTTTAATTTCTTTTATATATATCATTTTTATGTGTATCAGATTATCTGACAACTATGTACCTATTTTATGTACAAATGTGGGACCTGTGCACTTAGCAGACTTCTCGAGGACCAGGCAATGTCCTCGACCAGAGGCAGTACCAGCAACAGCAGTCGGCAAACTAGCAGTCGCAGGGGGACCTCCATCCAGAGAGGCTAAGAGAGTTTTGAGATGGGTGGAGTGGAACCTCACCGCTTTCACTTGTGCAGTTCCCATGGCTGAGATCAAGAATCTCCCACCATCGATGTAGCCTCACATAGTTGGGGTGCCATGGACTTGGGTCCAACTCTTCTGGTGTTTGACGAACATCGTCATTCACTATAGCAGGGCCAATAGTCCCAAAGCTTAGATAGGATGGACTTCGTATGTGTCGAGGGAATTCTTTTGTATATTTTTTAGGGCATAAGCCCCTTGATTTATACCGGATTATTATTTTTTGAGGCGTTCACACCCACCTATGTACTCTGACACATTTCGAGATATATATATATATATTTACATATTTTATGTCTTATGGATTACATTTTTACAAATGTATGTACATGTGTATGTGTGTGCTTATTTTTATGTGTGTGCAATATGTCAATCTAATACTTAATTAGCTAGAGTATCTTTTATTTGATTTAATCTCCTAGGAACATGGATATACATAATGTAATCAAAGCAATGTTCTAAGATACGTACCCTAAGGAATCGTCAGTGTAAATTAGGACTATAAACACGGTAAACCCCATTTAACTGGGACACAACCAGTTGAGCATCTAAGTAGACCCGGAGGTGAGAGATACCATGCGACAAAGTGTCACGAAGCAACTCTATCACCGTATTGTACTTGACAACATTGTTTGTAGAATCACCTAGAGAAATACCTCCAGAAGATAACAACTGGCCTTGAGGCATGAAAATCACCCAAGTTGTGGAAGCAAGCCTCTGACTATTTTGGCTAGCGCTTTCCACGAACCCAAAGAACACATCTGATTCACTTGACATCTTCCATAGTGAAAAAGATAACATAAATAATGACACATCCATAAAACAAAAAGACAAAAAACTAACTGTATAAGAACTATACATATGTACAAGAATTCACCCAAGCGACCAACCTATGAGTAATACTTCTTGAGGTAGAGCCCATTTTTGGGCTTCGCCAAAGAATTTCCCTCAAAGTCAACCAAACGATAAGCGCCCTTCTTTAAGACCTCCTTCACAATGAAAGGTTTGAACCACATGGGTTTGAACTTGTATGCCCCCAGGGGATCCTTATCTTGGTCATAGACCAAGACAAGGTCGCCTTCAAATAAAATCAGAGGATGAATGGACCGATCATATTGACACTTAACGCATTTCTTGTGAACCTCATTGGCCAAGGCTACATCACGGCGTTGCTCATCGAGTTGCGCGAGATATAATAAGCATTACTCAAGTGGTGAAGTGTCTGGAAATAACTCTACTACCAACTTTAGAGACGGGATCTGACACTCTATAGGTAAGACTTCCTCCAGCTTGTAAGTGAGTTGAAAAGGTGAGAAACCGGTGGAAGTCTTTACAGACGTTCAGTAGGCCCATAACGTCGAGTACAACATCAAATGCCAATTTGACTTGGCCGAATTGATTGTTCACTACAAAATAGTATTGAGGGACTTATTCACGGCCTCCACCTGACAATTCGCTTGTGGGTAGTAGGGTGATGAATGCTCTTGCCTCAACCCAAGATTTGATTTTAACTCGAACATCATTTTGTTCTAAAAGTGACTGTCATGGTCAGTGACAATCTCCTTCGGGATGTTGAACCTTGCTACTATTTGGTTAAAAATAAAGAGAGTTGTTGTTTCGCCATCACTAGAGATATCTATTGGAATCATTTCAACGATACTCACCATATTATCCTTGATGTAAATTGCGTGCACAATCAGAGGACAAATAGGACAAGATTTATCTCCATTCATAGTCAACACGAATTCACCTACCTATATTCTTCTTAACTCCAGGACAAAATAAGATCTGTGATGGAGATCATCTTAGGGTCTGCCCGGACTAGTCAATTCTCAAGAATCACCTCATCTGAGGGCAAGACCAATTCTAAATAATTAGTATTGCAAGGGAACCTCGAGCCCAAATAGGCTCGAGAACTGGATCTAACTCCTGTGCGGGAATCAAATCGGGGTTAGCCGAAGCTTGTTGGAAAATACTGTACGCAACTTCTATCACGAACAAGGGAATGGCTATGCCAGGATACCCTATCCCTTCCATCGAGGCATATGGGGAAGGAAGAGTCCACATATCATTAAATAAAGTCATACAAAATGATGACACTTGAAATATTTCATCCCTAGGTTGGTCGGGGGTAGCCGATATAAACTTGACATCATCGAAAGGAGGCGGGTATTGGAAAGTACCCATCAAAGGTGGGAACAAACCAACCCCCACATTGATGATGTCGGGCTAAGGGTTATCAATCATCGGGCTCGGGGATGCCCTTGATGAAGGGGAAGTCCTAGAGAAGGACAACTAGTCAATGGTTATGATTTTTCCCTCATGTGGAAACAATAAGAGCTGGAAAATTGTGGCAATGACTGCATGCATTGCATAGGTCCAAATCCTTCCTAACAGTGGGTTGTAGTTGAGAGGCGCATCGACCACTTCAACTTCAATGCACATGGTCTTCCCTCCTAACTACACAAGGAAAGAAGGGATGATTCCATGTGGTCTAAAAGAACGACAGTTGAAATAAGTAAGCAGAGTAGGTGATGGAGACAAAAGATTTCATGGGGTGAGCCACTACTATCTGAAATAAAAATTGGTAAGGGAGACAAGGTTTCAAGTCAGTCATATCAAGTATGATCGTTCCTGGATTATAGGTATCAGCAGATCCCAAAGTGGATAATAGATCCTTTCTTTGTGAAGGGAAGCGTTGGAGGACATCCAAAGCAGACATTGCGCAAGGGGTTTGTGACAAATCCTCCACCACAAAGTAATTTTGGGCGGCCCTCATGTTCGGATTATGGGAATATTTCTTGAATGCCCCTTTCGGGATGCATGTCATTGTTTCTCCCATCGTCTTCTTAATCTATAGAGGAACATATGGGTTTACGTCTTCTTTACCCTTTTTGGCAGTCTCCGACATTCCATAATCATGTGCCCTAGTTTCTATGTAAGTGTCACCTTTCCTCATATAAACATTCACAACCGAGGGATTACTAGAAGACGGAGGAAATCCCTCACTACCCCCATCCACGCTCGAAGAAAATTGAGTCATATTTTTCCCATGTGGGAATGGGTTCGTTAACACAGAAGGATACTGTTGTGCTAATAAATTTTGGGCCTCCCCAAGCCAAGGGCATAGGTGAGTTGGATGGTATTTTGTGCAAAGATTACACAGATACTTAGACTTTCTCTTCACTGTGTTTCTCCCACCAACATTTTTGTTGGGTTTATTATCCCCCATACCCTTTTTGTTTCGTTGTTTTTTCTTCCCTTCAGGCTGTTGGTTGGCCTTCGGGTTCGTTAACTGCACACTGTGTACATCCGACATTTGGGTAGGGGGAACAACCGACCCAGAGGTCTGTCTAGATGTTGTATGTTGTATCGATCATTGTTGCAATTGATTTGACAGCTGATCAGTGGAATTTGTTTGCGTTGAACCAACTATAACATCAGCATGTGGTCCATACTTTTTTTTGACCTTGTCAAGGATGGACCGTGGCACATATGGAAAAATCTCACAGAGTAAACCAGATTGAGAGTATATCAATTCGAGTTGTTGTGATCTCATTATCACCTCCTCATATGAAAACACTCATGACATTAAAACGTCCTTGGATAACTGAGGTACCAAATACTTAAGGAACCACTCCAGCAGGAATCCTGGTGGGACCTGGACCTTAATCAAACTCTTTCGACACTGCCATTATCGAATGTGGCCCGAGATATGATCGGCCTTTGTCTGCTCAAAGTTGTCCAGCAATTCGGTCCCGTCATCATATCTCACGGGTAGTTGGAAATGGTTTAATAAAACCATCACCAAATCACTAAAGTAAGAGTATCTTGAGTAGTCGATCTCGATGTACCATTTTGCAACACCCCCAATAAGAGTACATTGAAAAAGGTGTAACTGTATGGATTTGTCTCGCAGTGAGTTTGACGAGCACCATAGGTGGAAAGTTGTCACATGATCATCCGGATCTTTTCCAAGCTTACCTTTGAACTTCGAAATGTTCGAGGGAAACTTAGACAGCATGGGGGGCCAATGCATATCGTGACAAATCGAGTCGTTAAGTAACCTTGAAAAGTATGGAAAATGTAACGTTGCTACAAACGGTAGTTTGGGCTGAGTATTATGTATAGGAAAAAAAGAGCCTGGAGTTTCACTGGCACCAAGTTGGCAGGAAAATTTGGGCTACTGACCAGGGTTCTGGTAAACACCATGGCCTTGGCCAATGTATGGATATTTCATTTGTTGGGACATCATCGGTTGATTCTCGTAATTGGATGTCGAATATTGGGTGGGGATTGCTCCCTGCGTTGTGTTCCAAAGATTCTGGAAATGGTTTCCCCTCTCGATCTGACGGGCATAGGTACAGAGCCTTGCCCGAGGTTCAATTGGCCATGGAAGGGGTTGCCCCTAGTTGGCATCTATGACGAGGGAACCGATCCCTTCCAAGGATTCCAAAGTCCTTGTTAGGAGAAAACTCTTGTGCCTAAAACCAGGGTTGCACCTTGCACAGAAATATGTTGTCTAAAACCAGGGTTTCCCCCGACTGAGACAATAGTTGATGAGAAAGCATTATTACTAAATGCGTTGAACAAATAGAACAGCATAGAACCTACCGGTGTCGTATAAGAAGAAGGTCCTAGACTGCCTGCTCCAAACAAGTTGTAGTTTGTGTTTGGTCCAACGAGTGGCTGGAAAGCACTCTCGAGCGAGGGGGACGGAGGAGGTATGTGACCCCCACCATAAGGGATAGAATTATAGGAGGCAGAGGTTCCCCCCATGGACCCTTGCAAGGGAGCATTCAAGCTCCTTTCCCCCAGACCCATGGTCTATAGGGTGGAGTAGGTAAGGACGAAGTTTGTATCAAAGTTGGGCATTCCATATGAAAATGGAGGGCTTGTCACACTCTGTGTGAATGAAGCAGTGGTCGTCGCCATTGACAGAATTGGACCACTTCCTGAAGTAGAGGTGTTTGAGACCATTGTGGTTCGGACCAACAAAAGTGGGTTAGGAGGTGGAATACCCCCAGTGGTGGCAACAGTTGAGGGAGTATGAGGACTCCCTGATGAAGTAGCAACATTTGCTTCCATAGTTTCTTGCAAGACTATCTAACGCTCGTGAGGTGTTACCCTTGGAGGGACAACTTGTACCAAGATTGGCACCGACAAGTCAGTGATCAGAGGGTTGGATGGCTTGAGATCTTCCCCTCCAAAGTCATAAATAGTAGGTTCCTCCATATTTGAGTGTTCTCCTCTCGAAGTTGGCTCATTCACAGTTTCCTGCAGCCCGATCGCTTTGAATGACCCTTGTTGGTCAAGTTTTCATCGTAACGATGGTGGTGGTGGCTCCAATGTAACTGGTGGCAAGCCCTGAAGCCTTCACAACCGGTGGAGCTATTGATCTTCCACTTCGTGAAAAGATCAATGACACAGTAAGTCTTTAACTAACGTTGAAAACCAAACACACACTAGAAACATTCCTACGAGATAAACCAAGCAAACCACTATCTAGTTGGAAGAATAGTTACGTCATCCAACACTAGAGAAACTTACCAGTGCAAGTGAAACTCAAACATGGAAGCACCCTCCGGGTATACTCTATAAAGCATGGCCCAATGTCTACCCTAGGTACTGTAGTATACCCCCACAGTCACCTATGTAAGTCCCTAGAATAAAGGAAACTAATTTTCCATCTCGTAAATAGTCACCAGGTGGGTACAGTCGATAGTTGGGTGGATCGCAATGAGCAGGATAACAAGTCTGAAACCTACCAAGGGTATCGAGAGAAATTGTTCTAGAAGACAACTGAGGATCTCGAATGGATTCGAGGTCCACAAAGCTCCATAGGAAAATGCAACCGATAGTATCCCACGACAAGTCCTCAATATGTGTTCCCCACTATGCTTGGTTCAGCTTTGGAGGGGTTATCTTCACTACCTTTCCTCACGTGACCTCATGTTTAGCCCCTGTGTTAGAGGGGGGTCCTAGATAACTTTCACGTCACTAGACTTTTTACACTCCCTAGCTCTAACTCCAATGTTTGTTTATAATCCTTGAAGAGTTTCCTCTCCAACCTAATTCAAGGCTCTAGCCTAAACTAGTTGAATGACCATACAAACATAAAGTCTAATTGATTTTAATTAGCATTCATTTTAAATGTCTTGTTTTAACTCAAGGAAATGGCAGTGAAACTAGTGATGTGTATGGGAGACGAAGGAGAAATAAACGAAACTGGAAAAAAAATAACTTATAGTTAACAATAAATATTTGCAACTAACTCTTTGTTGGAAGTCAATTCAATTTTTTCAATTGCCCTAAAAGATGCCTACACCTATTGTCTCCTAAACAACAAGTCATCGTCGCGTTTTGCGACTAGACATTTTATTTATAGCGACAATTGCAATTTGGTTTCGATTCAGTTTTCACAACTGAAACTGTGAAAACCCCTCCATCGTTATTTGGACTGTTATCATCTTCTGAAAGGCACTTAACTTTGGTTTGCTATTAAGTGGCTAGAGTGGTTTTCTTTCAAACTATATCCATTTATATACTCTTACTTTGATTGCGCATTTTGATTAATGAGACTTTGAGCATATTAAGTTATGGGTTATATTTGATTTCATAAGGGTCATGTTTGATCTAGTTTTATGTGATGMGRTCCTTATTTTCATAAACCTTTGACTTRTCGATTTTATGAGATCTTTTGTTACAATGTTTTATAAAACTTTGATTATATATTATGCTATGAGTGCATGATCAATATATGAGTTTCGATTTCATGTTGAATGGAAAAGGTTTGAAGTTATGAAATCACGATCGGGTAAAATTTTGGTTTGATTTAATAGTCTGAACTTATGCGATGGCACGATTGGATAAACATTTGACTTTGGGTTTTGATTTTATGATTTGGATCATTACCTGGCGTATGTTTGTTTTATGGGTTATGCAATGGCGCATTGATATAATATATGGTATGGCAAGTTGATACAATGATCCACCGCCCAAATTGTCTGATTGACTGATTCATATGGTTTAAACGATATTATGGTGGATGGAACAACATTGTACTGTGCCATTATTATCCTGCATGGCGGTGGTAATCCCACCACCTTCGCATGCATACAATTAATCCATTCCCCTTTGAGCGCTGCAGCTGTTAACCGTAGCGATTTTCGACCCTGTGTATTGTATTTCTCAATTCAAACCCTACTACGCACAAAATCCATGGCTCCAGTCGTAAGGACCAAGCCCAATGGTTGCCAAGCACTGCTCATGTTTGATGGCACTTATAGCAACCTGGAGAAATTTGGATGGCTCCCATTCATAAGAAAATTCGATGGTTGCCAAGCCAAGGTTGGGGATGTGCAACTAGAAATTAATGAACAATTTCTTAGCTCGGCAACCAGTCTGCCTGCTACGGGACAGAAGTGGTCGAAAAATTGCAAAATGGAAGAGGTCCCGTGGACATTACTCTTCCAGTCTTGAATGGTGAACTCCCGCGACAAAGGTTTTCCTGCAAATATGTTAAAACAGCGATGTCATGACCTGCTAATGATAATCAAGCAATTCATTACTTGCGAGGGCAGGTACGGGTTCATTTTCTTGTATCACCTTCGTCTATTGATGGTTTTTATAGGCTACGAGCTCAACATGCCTCACTACCTTCATAGAAGTTTGTTTAAGATGGCTAAAAGGTACAAACGCAATCAGGTCGATACCAGCCTCTTCCATTTGGGGTTAATTAAAATTCTTATGGTTTATGAGTTGGGGTTACGTCGTGACTGTTGGAGTGATTTTCTGAGTCGTAATGGCTTTGAGGACTCAAGCCCACCACAGGTTGACAAACCTATGGTGAGAGAAAGCAAACCTATCCCCCCTGTGCCTTATAGCGTTTTGCTACCCAAACCTCTACCCGACTCACCTATGAACTTGCCCATGTTTGTGACCAAACAGGTTGAAATTGCTAAACCCGTAGCCAAAAGGCCTAAAGATAAAGCTGGTGTGAATTCTAAAGGCAAGAAAAACACCCGGTTAATATCTCGCATGGCAAGAAATAAACCCAAAATTCCTGTTAATCCTGAGCCTATCATGGTCAGCGAAGATTCCGACTCGAAGATTCAACGTTTCCTTGCAAATGAGTATCCCTACTCAGAAGGACTGTGTGACAAACCCTCATACGACTTTGTCAAAAACTTACCACCTTGTTTGCAGAATGATCCCAATTTCCCCAGCATTGAAATGCCTCGTGGAACCCTCAGTGACTCGACGAAACCCTCTCCTGCTCAACCAGTTGTTCCACCCTGCGATCATTGTGGCTTATGGTTGGAAAGGTACTACCTAGATATGTCGATATTGCAATCCAGAATCCATGCTCTGGAGGATCAAGTGGCAAAACTCACCAGTCAGAATGCGAATCTGCAACCCAATGACAAGAAACAACGAACAACAGGTTCAATTCTGTTCAAAAACGTTGAGTCAGCTACAACAATCGTCAATTCGAAATTGGCGTAGCCTCAACAACCTTGCTGGTATGACTTTCACCCATATGTATGACATATTCACAAATTCTGTATACATCGTTGATCTGCTCTGTCACACAAGCATGCACTGTTGTATATAATTTTGTTTTGGTAAATCGGATTTTGCTATCGTTAAAGTTTTAATTGGATTTGGTTTGGATTCGATTGATCACGATATGGTTTTTGATTTGATTTCAATTGAATGCTCTGTTTCTAATTAAAGTCACTATTGCATCTATTATTAGACAAGTTGTTGTGCATTTCAAATTTTGAAACACGATCTATGTTGAGATCCGAATTGATTATGATACACGTGATATATTTTATTTTGATCAGCCTAGAGACGGTTGGGATTATGTTTAAAAAAAGGTTGTGTCTTATCTTTACCCAAATTGTGAATTGATTCAAATCGTAATAGTCATGCAAGTCCCAGCCAGTCAATTCGTTGTGGCCCGTCGACCCTGTTTTATTTTGAATAGGAATGACAATGGATATGCAGTTACGAATGGATTTGTAAAATGGAATTAATCATGCCCAGGATGACTCAAACCCGATTTTATTGGATTGTTTCCCAGCTTATGGTTATCACTGTCGTTATTGGATCTTGATTATGTAACACCCAACAATCAAAATCTATGTCGATTTTTGGTCAATACTGTTACACATGTTTTCAATATATCGTATCAGACTTCCATATTGGAATTCGATCACAACAGAATGAATCTTATGCATAATCTCTACAGCCTGCCTATCTTTACTGTTGATTGAAACGACATGAAATTTATGTATATTGTTACAGTTGTAACAAATCTATTTGGTGTTCAATGGTATCGATTATAATTAGGTTGTGGCATATCATGTCTTATATGATTACGATTTTGTTTGATTATGGTTGTATTGATTACAATTATATCATATCATTATATGATTTGATTCGTTGCTTAAATTTAGTTTGATATAAAACAGGCCTGTTGAGATTTGACCGTGTTTTATGGTAACTGAAAACAGAGCATTCTTTACTCTGATTCGATTGCATTCATTTTGATATTGTTTAATTTGAATGATAAATTAGTATTTCGTTTTTTGATGATTATTAAAATATGATTGGATTTGATTTCATTTGATTGCTATCTAATTCCATATGCTATTTTAGACTAGCTACAGAATCAGATGATTCTGTAGCTAAGTCTGTAGAATCAATTTTTTAGTATTTTGTTACTAAAATATCTTTCTAATTTGATATTTGTGTTCTATTGTAGGTAAATTTGAATTGCAATTGAGTTTATGAGCAGTTGGAGGATATCTCAAGGATTTCACTTGCATTTTTAGTTAGTTAGTTTAGGAGATTTTGGGATTTTTCCCAGATTATGTAAAATTGTTTGATAATTATCCACAGGGATGTTTTACCCTGTGGAGAAACTTATATATACTTATGATTTTGTAATAATATACATCCTCATTTGTGGGAGAACAAGGATATGGAGTTCTAATACAGACTGGAGCAGAATTGATGTTTTGTCATAGCTTTAGCTTCTCAATATATCAACATTTTGTTTCAAGTTTTGTATATCACTTTGCTTATGGTTTACGACTACTTTAGCTATCTAAATCATATGTGAATGATATAATTTTGATCACTGTTATCTATACTTTGTTTCTTCCAAATAGATAAAATACATAGCAATTGTTAATTCATTTTTTGAATGATAGTTTTGTCTTCTTCATAAATTGAATTGTTATATATAAGTTTTCTGCATGATAGGTTTCCCTTATTGCAGGAATTTATAATCATAAGATTGTTATGATTTTCTTTTATGTCTTGTTTGTCCTGTAAAACACTTCAAGAAGCAGCACAACCTATCGTTTTCGAGAAGCTTAAGGGCTAAAACGGTGCGAGTTTCTTCCTCCGACCAGCTTAGAAGTCATCATACACAGGGCAGACTTGGAGCGTTTCCAGGTCAATTAATTTGTTGTTTACTGTTTCCATTAAGTAGTTTAATTTAGATATAATATTAATTAGAAATATATTAGATTGTTTAATTTCAGTAAATATATTAGATTGTTTAATTTCAGTAATGTTTATTTCTTTTTCATAAAATATAAAAATCAAAAAGAGATCCTTGGTTGTCTTAGGGCAGAATATACATGAGTTTTGCAGGTTTTAATCAAATCTGTAGATTGTTTATAGTGTACATTTGTGAATAAGTAATATATCAGCTGATAATTAGATAGTTGATTTGAGTTATTATGATAGTAATTAGTAGTTTGTATATATGATAGTTAGAATAGTTTATATTTAGTATATTAGTTCCTTTTCTTTGTTTTATTAGTTTCTAGTTTCCTTTATTTTAGTTAGTTTCTTGTATTTAATTATAGTTTAGTTTGTTTTATTTACTTTAGTTAGATTACTTAGCTCAGATCAATTCTCTCTTTGATTTTCATAGAAGACCTTAGAGCGGCCAACAGAGCCGTTAAACTCGTTAGGGTGGTCCATTCCAAACGGCTTGGGTTATTTAGACAACCCCGGACCGGTTCCACTCTCCCAGTTGACGAACGCTCAATTTCGCCCGTCAAAAAATAGCGCTAGAAGGAGGGCATGAACTTAATTAATGGCACGAGGTGGTCGCAAGACTCCTCCTCCACCTAATCGCACTCCCATAGTGACTAGAATCCGTTCACAAGATAATATCCCCCCTCAAACAGCAACCACTTCAACCGAAGATCCACAGATCACAGTTGAGCCAACAAACCCTAATCCTACAGGTGGTGATCCTCAAGAGATCATTCGTCAATCTCTTATCAGAACACATAGTGCCTTAGCAAGTCTTAGGAGACCAAACCGCCCGTGGGGTCAACCTTTAGACTTCTCTGATATCAAAGAACAGTTAGGCGACGTAGACCTCACTGTGAATCCCACAAATCCAAACACAAATACTGCTACAGGAGGATCTGGGATACCTCCTTCACCACCTCCCTCATCTCCTTCTTCTTCTGGAGGAGATTCCTCTTCTGACGAAGGAAAAACACCTTCTCATCCTTCCACACCCAATTCCCCAATGGAAAATCAGAACAACCCTGCTAGACCCTGGTTGGACCAGGATGTTGTAGCTGTACCTGGAGACCAGCACCCTTTACCTAAGCATCCGGAGAAATGGCTTCCTAAGTTTGATCCCGATTCAAAATAGATAGTTGAAGATCATATCAAAAATTTTATGTTAGCCATCAGACTTTGTAATGTTGAACATGAAGATGTTGTCTGTAGGTTGTTCCCTTACACCTTTGAGGGTAATGCGTCCACTTGGTACTTATCCCAATAGCCTCATACCATAGTGTCTTGGGAAAAGTTTGAGTCATGCTTTTTGGAAAAATTCGGAGATGGAAAACCTCTGGAAGTCTTAGTCATGGATCTTTCAAGTTTAAAAATGAATTCAAAAGAAAAAGTTAAATATTTTAATCAAATATTTTTAACACTTAAGAATAGAATCCCTGCAGACTCTATGCCTGCTGAGAGCCTTGTAATAGCTTACTATACTAAAGCTCTACATCAAAGTATAGCTATTTGGGTAAAAATATCTAAAAAGGCCACGTTGTTAGAAGCCTTTGAAGAGGCTACTCAGATTGAAAAAGACATACTCAGCCTTAAAGACTCTTCTAGCAACGAAGCCGAGACTGTTTCTTCATCCAAAAAGAAGATTGAAATTCTCCCCGGACCTACACAAAACAAAACACAACCTGAAAACTCTGATTTGGAAAATTTAACCAAAGTTGTACAAAATTTGTCTAATCAAGTTATAGATTTAAAAAGGTCAACTGAAGAAGCTTCTTCGAGTAAAGGACCCTACAAACCTCCTTTCCGAAAGCCCTTTCAAATGAACCAACCTAATCCAAATCCCGAAGGCTTAAACCTATAAAGTTTGCAATGTGCTCTCCAGACAATCCTAGGAGCCCAGGATGACTTGATCCCTCCTGAATTTCCTCAAGAGGAAGTTGAGAAGGAAACAACCCAAGAATAAGAGTCTTCTCCAAACATATTTGGTCACCTCTCGGATAGTATCTTTCAAGCTAACTTCGAGACTGTGCACCCTTACAATACTAGGAGCAAGACCGCGAACAAACCTCCTGCCGAGAACACTACAACTTCAATTCCAAAGCCATCTAAATCAGCAGAAATTAAACAGAGTAATGTCAGTCCTAAATTAGATTATGATGTTGTTGAAGATCTTAATAAATTAAGGGCTAACATTTCTATTTATGAGTTGTTGAAGTTTCCATTTTTGTTACAAAAGATGTTGCAAAATATTTCAAAAAATGGCAAGAATGGTAGTTCAAACAACAATAAGGTTGTGCAAAGCAAAGTGCTGCAGAAGACTTCCACTAAAAACAATCATGATACTCAAGATAAAGGAAGCCTTCCTGTAACTCCTATAAATAATGTAAATAACTATGTAAATAACATTGTAAATAATGTAAATAATTCAGATAAAGTAGAATTAGAAAATGCGAGTAATAAAACACAAGCTACAACTCTAAATACTCGCAAGAATGTTCCTCCTTTTCTTTTAACTTTCGAAATCTTCAACAGAAATGTGCATAATTGTATGGTTGACTCAGGAGCATCGTCCAATGTGATGCCTTGGTCGGTCTTCCAAAATACTAATGCCGAAGTAGAACCATCTTCTTTGAAAATCATACAACTTGATCGAACAGATGTTAAAGTTATGGGCGAGCTAAAAAATGTATTAATTAGATTATCGTCTAACCCAAAGGTTCATCAGGTTATTGATATAATTGTGGTGGATATTCCAGAAGTGTATGGTATGTTTTTGAGCAGGGACTGGTCGGAGCAGCTACATGGTTACTTCGCAACGGACTGGTCTCACTTATGGATTCCAAAAAACGGTAAGCCCAACAAGATCAGGGTGAATCGTGAGCGTTACCTCAAGTTCACAGTAACAGACTTGAATGACCCCAATGAGCCATATATACCTCCGGCTGATTCACCTGAAGTCCAAGGGATGGACACCTACTTCGGAAATTTCATGGCTAAAGTTTCACCTATCAACAATCCAGAACAGCAGTCCAAGATCTTAGCATGTACGCAACCAACAGCTTCTATCCAACAATCCTGTGAGCCCGATGGAAATCAAATTTGGTCTCTATATTTTGACGGTTCCAAGTCTAAAGAAAGAGTTGGTGCAGGCTGCATCATTATCAATCCAGCAGGTAATAAGACATTATTGGCTTGTAGATTAGAATTTGAATGTACTAACAATATTGCAGAATATGAGGCTTTATTACAAGGTCTCAGAAAATCCTTAGACATGCACATTCAAAATCTAATTGTATTCGACGACTCTGAGATAGTGGTTAGACAGGTGAGAAATTCTATACATTGTCTTACCCCACATCTCAAATGTTACCAGTCTGAGGTATGGAGTTTAATAAACAATTTTTCTGCTTTTAATATAAATTCCATTCCTAGATCAAATAATACTGAAGAAGATCTACTAGCTAATGTTGCTTCTAAACTTCTTCCTGCAGAAGGCTTATCCCCAAACGCATTCTCCATGGAGCTATTGTTTCGACCATCTGTTCTAGACAATATCACAAACTGGAGAGTATTTGACGATGATCAGCAGATCATTAACTTTATGCACATGGAAGAAACCTTCCAAGGCGTTGTGATAGATGAACAAACGCATGACGACAATTTGCACGACTTTACGGTAATACCTAATCCGAAATCTCCTGAAGCTCTATCGGACATGGTAAATTCCTTACCCAAATCTGTTGTTAGACTAGAAAATTTTTATGATTTTGAAGATAAATTTAAAAAGACGGTCAATTGAAAAACCAATAGTTCCTCATTGTCTTATGAAAAAGTCAATTTAGGGACTAGTGAAAATCCTCAGTGTATCAACTTAGGCTTGGGATGTTCTAGACAAGAAAAAGTTGTTTTTGTTAAATTATTTAAAGAATTCAAGGATGTATTTGCTTGGACTTATGATGATCTTAAGACATTTGATCCTAATATTATACAGCATGTCATCCCAATGAAGCCCCAAACCTTGCCCTTCCAACAGAAACTGAGGAAAATGCATCCTAAGCTAGAACCGACCATACAAAAAGAATTGAATAAACTCCTAAGTGATAAAATAATTTTTCCTGTTAGACACACTCAATGGGTATCCAACCGCATCCCAGTGCGGAAGAAAAATGGAGAAATTTGACTTTGTGTCGATTTCCGAAACCTCAACAAAGCGTCTGACAAAGATAATTATCCTGTCCCTCCCATGGAACAGATCTTGCAACAAGTATCTGGTTCCGAGAGACTGTCCTTACTAGATGGTTTCTCTGGATACAACCAAGTCTTGATGTCTTCGTCAGACCAATTAAAAACTACCTTCCGTACCCCGTGGGGCACTTATTCTTATCGCAAAATGCCTTTCGGATTGATTAATGTTGGTGCTACCTTTCAGAGAGAAATGGACATTGCTTTTAGAGGCTTAATCAATCACTTCGTAGTAGTCTACTTAGATGATGTGACCGTTTATTCTAAAAACAAAGACGATCATCTAGTTCACTTATGAGTCGTTCTGCTACGATGTCGTAAATACGACATCTCCTTGAACCCCAAGAAGTCCATCTTTGCAGTAGAACAAGGTAAATTACTAGGATTCATTGTGTCTAGTGATGGAATGATTATTGACCCCGAGAGGACCCAAGCCATCGCTAAACTTCCCCCACCTACCTCCAAAAAATCCATGCAGTCTTTCCTAGGCCAGATCAATTTCGTGAGAAGATTTGTCCCCAGTTTCTCTGAAATGGTCAGACCTCTCCAGAACCTGATTAAGAAGGACACCTAATATCACTGGGGACCCACTGAAAACCAAGCTTTTAACGATATAAAGAAGGCTATAATTGATGCTCCGTCTCTCATGAGCCCTGATTTCTCTCAAGACTTTACACTCTACACTTTTGCCTCTGATCGTTCCTATGCCACAGTCCTAACTCAGAAGAATGTCAAGAACAATGAAGTACCCATCGCCTTTATGAGATCTTCTTTCAAAGGTGTTGAACTTAACTACCTAGCGGTCGATCGGAAAGCCTACGTTGTCTTCAAGGCAGTTAAGCATTTTCTGTCTTATCTTTTGAAGTCAAGGACGAAGGTCATTGTCCCCTACCATGTCGTTAGGAACTTGTTAGTGCAAAAGGAGTTAGGAGAGAAAAGAGCCAACTGGGTCACCTCCTTATAGGAGTATGACTTAGAGATTACCCTAGCTCAAATCGTGAGAGGCCAAGGGTTGTGTAAGTTGGTAGTTGATTCAGAAACTAAACACCAAGAAGATAGTGATACGTCAGACCTAGAACAGTGCGATCAGAATTTGATTTGTTGTACACAAAACCTCGTAAGTCCTTGGTATGATGATATTAGATTTTATCTTCAACATGGATCAGCACCCCGTCACCTTGACCCTGCCAAGAGAAGAGCGTTGAGACTAAGTTTTGCCTCCTTTCATCTAGTTAATGGTATACTGTTTCGTCAGAATTTTGATGGCGTACTGATGCGTTGTCTTGAAAAAGACGAAGCAGAAAGAGTCTTACTTGAGTTGCATGCAGGAGAAGTTGGTGGTCACTTCGGTGGCGATACCACTGCTCATAAGGTTTTAAGAGACGGTTATTACTGGCCAACGATTTTTAGAGACGCCCATGCCTTGTGCCGTAAATGTATCATTTGTCAGAAAGCGTCAGGGCGATTGCAAAAACCAGCCTTCCCCTTGCAACCCGTCATAGTCGATTCTCCTTTCCAACAATGGGGCCTTGATATCATTGGTCCTATTAACCCTCCATCCTCACAACAGCACAAGTATATTGTGATGGCCACCAATTACTTTACTCGATGGTCTGAAGCCGCTGCGCTAAGAACTGTTAACACAAGTAAGGTGATCGCTTTTCTTAACTCAAATATCATCACTCGTTTTGGCATCCCTGATTGTCTAGTCTTTGATAATGCTTCATACTTTTCTTCTCTTGAGATGAGTGACTTCGCCTTAGAGAAAGGAATAAAGCTGAAGTATTCTGCTAGTTACTACCCCCAGGGTAACGGCTTAGCGGAATCAACAAACAAGAACTCGATCAAGATTATCAAGAGAACCGTGGCTGAAAATCACAAGAACTGGCACAACGCACTGTTGAATGCGTTGTGGGATGATAGGGTAACACCCAAAGCCGCTATAGGTAACTCCCCATTTTTTCTCGTTTATGGCAGAGAAGCCATTCTGCCACCTCACATTCTTCTTCCTTCGCTCCAATTGTCACAAAAAGTTCAAGAAGAAGAATGTCCCCCTTTAGAAAGTCGTGTTAACGCTTTGATGAAGTTAGAAGAAGTAAGAACCCAAGCTAATCGTAAGTTAGACCAACATCAACAACTGATTAAAAGCTGGTTCGATTCTAATTCTGCTTCTGATAGAAATTTTGAAGTAGGCGATCTCGTCTTAAAGTGGGACAAACCACATGAAGGGAAGGGTGAACACACCAAGTTTCAAAATTTGTGGCTTGGGCCATTTTTTATTGTTGAAAAGTTGGGTCCTAGTTCCTTTCGTTTGCAGAATCTTGAAGGGCAGCTTGACACCTATCCGGTGAATGGCCAAGCCCTGAAAATATACTTTGATTGATTTTTATCCTTATATATTATGTAAATATTTCTTTTGTTTGCATTCTTTTCGTTTTATTTTTGTTTTTGATTTTGATTTGAATGATCAGTTTTGTGTGTTTTCAGACATATGCATGCCTATGCACTGAGCCATTCAGACAAAGACCATAAGAAAATCTCTTCGCTGAAATAACTTCTGAAAGATCATACAAACATCGGTGATATATTTCTGAAAATGACATTTATGTTGGAAAATTTTGTTGTTTGACAGAAGTTTACTAATTTCAATCTCTGAGTGAAGTTTGTCATGATCATATTTATCTTTTTACGTTGTCCCTTTTCTGTAAAGGAATGACTCAAAAGGATGTCTCCCTGACAAAGCAAGTTGTTTTAGAAATAAAACATTTCTGGAGATGAATAAAGGACAGTGTATAAAAAAAAATCTGATGAGGTCTGAAAAATATGATAAGATATTAAGATTTTTTTTCAGCGTCACCCCGCTCAGCTATCTATAAAAGAAAAACAAAATAAAAATATTAATAAGAGCCGTGGGAAGTGTTTGTAAACCCGTCGGGATGCTGAACAGGTCCACTGGCAGCGGGTAAATGCAAGCATGGCGCCAAGACAACTTCGTCGGGGTACTGAACAGGCCTGCTGGCAGTGAAGCAATGTCGGGTAAATGAAAATCTGTAAAATTATAAGAAACCTCTTTTAAAAATTCCTTTATTCTAATCTAGAACTTCTTGATAGGATACAGATGTCCGAGTGGGTTAAATGGAAACCCTATCGAGGCTATGGACGCCTGCTGGAAGCAGTGGCCATGCCAATAGTATTGAAGATTTTATCATAAAAATCACGATTTGCTGATCTTGAGACTGCTAGTGGTTTACGTCTTTTAAAACATCGCTGAAAAAGATAGTAGATGATGGTGTTGGTACGATTTTCTGGTTGTTGTTTTAAGTCGAACTTTTCTTTGTTGTCCTGATCTGAATTCATTTCTTTTGACAGAGATAACTGCTTCTCCCAGTGTGTCGCCATTGTTGGCAACCAATTCATTTTTTTCAATTTCCCTAAAATCTGCCTACACCTATTGTCTCCTAAACGACAAGTCATCGTCGCGTTTTGCGACTAGACATTTTATTTATAGCGACAATTGCAATTTGGTTTCGATTCAATTTTCACAACTGAAAGTGTGAAAACCCCTCCATTGTTATTTGGAATGTTATCATCTTCTAAAAGGCACTTGCCTTTGGTTTGCTATTAAGTGGCTAGAGTGGTTTTCTTTCAAACTATATCCATTTATATACTCTTACTTTGATTGCGCATTTTGATTAATGAGACTTTGAGCATATTAAGTTATGGGTTATATTTGATTTCATAAGGGTCATGTTTGATCTAGTTTTATGTGATGAGATCCTTATTTTCATAAACCTTTGACTTGTCGATTTTATAAAACTTTGATTATATATTATGCTATGAGCGCATGATCAATATATGAGTTTCGATTTCATGTTGAATGG
>ML808125.1:731140-745323 GCA_009831015.1 Picea engelmannii | reverse complement strand
GTACAATTTCATATCAATAAATCTAGATTGTTGTTATATTTAAAGGGTAAAATATCCTATTATGATATGATTTACTTTTTATTTAAAGTTTTATTTATTTGATGATAATGACTATGATGATTCATCATCAAATTTGGTTATAGAATTTTAAAATGGTAAGGAAATCAATATACCTTTGAATTGTTCGTGTAGGGTCTTAATATTATAAAAAAAAATCTTTCTTTTAGATTGTAGATATTAGTCTTTCGTAGTGCGGCGTATAACTTATTTGAAAAATGGTTAAGCTAAAAAGACATCATTGTAGAAATAAAAGAGGTGTCTATTTTAGGATTTTGATATATGTCAAGATAAAAATAGATTAAAAATAGTAAACAATATTAATTTTAAAAGAAAAATTATACATTCAGAATCTACATAGATGACTCTATTTTTGTCCGTAGTTTCATCAACAACATATTTGTGTATCCTATAAAAGACACGTGCATCCTTTCTTCCATCTCCACATTGGGGTGCTAATGATTTTTTTGCCAATACATAAACCACCTCCCTTCGAACTTGGCTGACGCACCAATGTACTTTCGCTAAACCTCATTAGCACCCATCCTCATCACCGATGAATTTCACGTGATCAACGCCAACACAACGATAATGCTCACACAATCATCTTCTTCGGGCACATGTCGTTCACTGACTAACGTCCTTTCATTTTTTTCGATGCATCACATATCGGTAATGTCTCTCCCTTTTTCCTCGATACACTACACATCGACGAGTTATGTCTCTCCCTAGTTGATGCACTTCTTATCTCCCTCTCTTGTTGCCAACGCGCAAACAAAACGATGTCAACCCCTCGTCGGTGCTAAGCACATCAATTATGATCTTCTTTCTCTAGACGACCCTGACCTAGTAAGCAAGACATGCCATTGTCTTGAGGCTTATCTTATCCTCCTCCAGCTCAAACCTTTCCTGCTGCACCCGTTAGTTAGTCTTCTAACATTTACAATGACTAATATATCCATGCCTAATTAGAAAGTTGGTCATTGATTTCCTATCTCTCCTGAACCACTTCATATTTCAATCATAATTAAGTTTGTTGTGTCACCAGTAGCCTTCATCACAGACATCATACTAGCTTGTTTATGTTGCGCTTCTTGATTTTATGACTAAATCTTGATTGTGAAAGTGTCGTATAACATCCGATGGGTTAACCACAACACCTATTGGTCTTGTGTTGGCTCTGAACTATATCTTGAAGGAAAATTGGTCACCTCATCTTTGTGATCGTGTTAAGCACCTTGAACATCAATTGGCCATTTTTGTAGACTTATATTTATATATCGTTGATATATTACCTTATTTTCAATGAATTAACTAAGAGCCTATATATCACAAATGTCACAGAAAATGACATAACTAAATTCTAGCGAAGCAATAGCAAGAACAAGCTACGAACTTTCATTAAAAAATGTCCTTGCTCAAAATTTTGGGTATTGGTCAAAGTGGTTTTTTCACTCCTTAAATAGGCTAGTTGTATGAATTACGTGATTATAATTCCAATGCAATTGACATAATCAAAATTTGAGTTCTAAAGGTGCCAAAAAAATCACCAAGGATTTCCCTCCAAGCAAGCCTTGTTAGTCGTGGCCTTCATTAAACATGGATCCACTTAAATGCTTGAATAACATGTTCATTTATATTTATAGAAGTCTCTCTTTGTACTCTCCACATTGCAAAAAGTGACACGTCAATCAGGCATCATACAAGAAAGTTATGGGATTTTGAACTCAAGCTCTCGTTGTTTCTTGCCGGTAAAAGGACACTTCGGAAATTTTTTATTTGTCTTCCTTCATAATGGAGGAGTTATTTTGATGACATATGATTCATATTGGAGGAGATCCTTTGATGAGATCTAGTTCATATCAGAGGAATTCCCACAAAATCCTTTGAAAGTCCATTTTAAGTGCTTCAAAAGAACCAAATGAATTTGTTTAAAGTGCTCCAAAAGCGAGGGAATATTTTCCATGAACTCCTCCGAAAGTTGTTGAAAACTCCTCCGAAAGTTAGTTCAAACTTCTCTGAAACATTCCTTCAATTCCTCTGAAACCATTGGAGGATTTCCCTCAAACTCCTCCAAAACCATCAGAGGCGTTGCCTGAAACTCCTCTAAAACCATCGGAGGAGTTGCCTCAAAATCCTTTGAAACTGTTAGAGGAGTTTACTTAAACTCCTTCAAGACCATCATAGAAGTTCCATTAAACTCCTTAAAAACCATCAAAGGAGTTCCCATTAACTCCTTCAATGCAAATCAAAGGAGTTCCCGTCAGTTGCTCCGAAATTTTGGAGGAGTTCCCATTAACTCATTCGAAACCTACAAAATGACCTTTAGTAATTGGGCCATAAATTTTGACTTGAGTGTCTTTTTTACACCTTCTTTATATCGTTGGAAAGGTATTTTTAATATATACAACTTTCTAGTTATATGATTTGAGAAATTAATTAAATAATGTATACACATTTTGGGATTAAGATATAACACCATGTTAACAGCCTTGGAAAACACAACACCTCAATCAAGGGCAGAGGAACCAAGAAATGAGCTCGGGGAAGAACGTATGAACTCTCACTTAGTTAATATTTCAGTTTTATGGTTTCAAATGTGTAGTGATAATAGTTTATTTTGAAGGATATTCTTTGGTCACTCATCCACTACATGTTGAATGGTGCTAGGTAGCAATGTCGAGAGGTCATCATACTCAACATCCTCACAATGTGATTTAGAGCCAAGTACAATAGAACATTAACAACGATATCATTTGTCACAACCACAAAGAGTAGTGAAGGGAATCAAAATCAAATGGGTTAAGAGAGAGTATGAACCCTATGACGACCAGAGCTCCCAATACTCAAGCCAATCATTACAGTAGATGAGGCACACTATGGCCAAAATATATAATGACCCACCAAGTGTTAGAAGAAAGATTCAAAATGTAATTGTTGTCTTTGTTTCTCATCATTACAAAGGGAATAAAGAAAAAATGATAGGAAATGAAAGGTCACAGGGGTAGGTGGAAGGCCAAGAGCCATATTGAACCTAACAAAATACTAGAATTGTACCCAAAGGAGAGTCTTTTTTGGCTCTTCAAACATTGTATATTTTTGAACTATTTTGGGAATATAGTGTTAAATAAAATTGAGAAGGAATTCCTTGAAGTTTTCACGTACTATTGATGAAAATATTAACATGGAGAAGCCCTCTGGGCCAACTTTTGATAGAGAGAAGAACTTGCATGTGTTGTTGTTTGGCTGTGAACTATTTGAAGTGAAATGTATGTTGTTCACATGGGTTGTAACGACATGTTTGTTTATAAATTATTCTAATGCAATCTATGTTTCTCTTACAGTATTGTTACTCTCTCTTATATTACATGTCCTAAATGAATGAGTTATGAATGTATGCGAAAACATGACTTTGAATTTTCTAGTTATAGACTTGTATGCATGTGTTTCTAACCATGTGTCTTCATGACAACTATCTAATTGGGGTTTATGCATAGTTTGGTTTCATTAAAACTTGTTATGTTACAATAATTCTCTCCTAGCTAGGATATAATAGATTAGAAATATATTAGACCTGCATTTATATAGTCTTCATCTACATCTTTTGTTTGCATAACCATCAATCACTCACCCTCATCGGTGGATCGGGCCACAACCGATAAAATCAAACCTGCAATGGTTTTCGGGCCAAATTCTAGATGGGTTTCCTACTCCAAATGGTGAGAATTATAATTGGGACTTCTTATTGGGGGTAACCCCTATTGTTCACAAAGGGCGATTGCAGACCCGTCAATAGAAAGGCGCTAGAAGGAGGGATAGATAACAAGCCTTCCCATGTGGAGTCATTTCACTTAAATTTTAACCATCCCATGGCTCCTCTCTGTACCTCTCCATGGCATGACCCTTTGCGTCTTTTGAGACCCACCGAGGCCATCTCAATCAAGAAAGTCAATATATTGTCAAATCCAAAATTTGATGGCGAAGGGCATGTCTTTGCGTTCATACATCTAAAACAGTTGACATCACTCATCGAAATCTTAAGATTGTTCAAGCCAATGGAATATGTCGATTATTCATCCTCTCATTCGAAGGGAAAATTAAAACCTGGTTTAGGACATTGCTAGTGAAATCGATTCATCGCTAGAAACAATTTATGGAAATGTTTATCATCGCTCATTAAGATTATGACTAAGCTGAAATCTTTTATGAACTTGTAGAAATCCGTAGGTTCAAGAATGAATCTGTGAATGATTTCTTTTGAAGCGCCATGTTGATTTATTGCAGATTTCCTGAAAGTGACAAACCATTAGGCCAAGAAATATTTGATTTGTTTTCATATCTCATCTCCATTTCTAAAGGGTACAATCTATATGATCAAACTATCTTTCATTTACAAGATTCAGATTTAATCATGAAGGATAGTGGATGCACAATCTATAATAAACACTCTATTGCAGCTACGAGGGAATCTTTACCATAAATGTAAAACCCCTTAGACTCAGAGTGTGAACCATTTAATGACCCCCCTTAAAAAAATCATAAACATATTATGGTCTGTGACAAATCTCTTATCGAAGAAATCCGATCATTTTTAGAGTATGAGTATTTACATTCTCTTTATACAGATCTGTTTGACGTTTATCACTCACATGAGAAACCATCTATTTATCACACATCACACTCTTCACGTTTCTCTTATAATGATGAAACATTGTATGATGAACTAGAACAAGATGATTTCCCAACCCTTATTAATCAATCATTCCTTCCCAATGGCATTCCACCTATGACACCTAACCCTTCGCAATTTGGAGTTCTGAAACTTGATAAATCCTAATTTGATATCGACAACCCCATTTTCGATGAACACTTTTCTATTCCAGAATTAAATGTGAGCACTAACCTGTCATTCATTGGTCCTACACAATTTCAAATTTCTTACCTTAATGCATAGATGTTAATCGCAGGAAATTTGAAGTGTGTAGAGAAAAACGATTTCTCAGATCTCCATTAAAATATCACATTAAAAGTACAACCCATCACCACACAAAGTGTAGGAAACATCGAGTGGACCCAAGAAATTCCATCACCTAAATTTGCTCTAAAATTATTTATTAATCCTCAGGAGTAAATCCATCAATCATCCTTGGATTCTCTTTTTATTCTCCAATAGTATTCACATGATTTCATCGATGTCATAGAAGAATATTTGGAGTCATATTTCGCTCAACGTTTCCCTCAAACATTCAGATATTAACTCTCCCCTCATCATGAAAAGTATGTTAAATTTGAACCCAGGGAAATCTGCATCGATAATGAGACACTCCAATTTCAACCGATGATTATGTCAAGTACTCATTGTCTTAATTATACCATTGGGATGACTGGTGCCACCCACTTAGAGACTCCTTCACAAGATACATTACAAACATATTTCATTTATGAGACTTGTCAAGTGCATCACTCACCTTCTAATTCCTTCCAAGAGTCTTATGATGATCATTGTGAATTTTATGATAGAATTGAATCTTGCTTGGAGGAATGCTACACGTCTGCATTTCCCATGAACAATAACGCCGTCAAATTCAACTTGGTGGGTGGAGAATTACTTGAATTAATTCTTCCAATACTTCATCGCTCACTACTTCATTCTCTATAGTTGGCCCTCAATGAACATGTGATTGCAGGTTTGGAGTTACTTGATTGGAATCACTGGCACTACACTTGCACCTAACCTTCTTTCAGCCAATGTAGGATAGGTTAGGAATAGGATTAGCATATTTATGTTAATTCCTTTATTCCTATATAACTCAGAGGTTTTATTGCTTTATGCTTTCATAATTTAGATGTTTGCTTCCTTTTCTAGTTGTGTAGCGTATATTTTGATTTGTTTTGGGTTCTTCAATAAAGGTCACCAGTTGTGATTAGCTTAATTTGCAGTTTGTGAATGTTTTCTTTAGTTTAATTTTCTTTTCAGCAAAGTTTCCTCCTTTTCATTTTTGTTATACTAAAAGCTCATCTCAACCCTAGTTTTCGTTCATCTTCATGAGGAAACGATATGTATGAATTCTTTGAGAAGTTCAACTACATGGTTCACTTGTTTCAACAAAATTCTCTTTGATGTTTATAGTTGGATAGTTAATTACTCCAAAATTCCAAAAGAATATATGTTGAGGGATACTTTACATCTTGGCCAATATTGAAACTAAATTGAAAGAATCACATCGACTACTCACAACATTGCTCAAGATTGTGTCTATTGAAAAAAATCATCGAAATGATTATCATTTTATGATAGATGGTGTGCTTGAGACTGTCGATGCAATTATCCTCTTCCTAGTATTAAAATATTCTTCCAATCATGGGAGAAAGTAATGGTGAACTTCACATCTATCACATGCCTTGAGGAACACAACATCAATTTACAGTCTCCCTCTGGTCTACCTCACATGAAATCTAATCCCATGAATACTAATTAATCAAATGACCCTCAAGCACACTTCTTTAGGGAAGAATCAATGGTTATTATAACTACAATCATTTTCTTCCCAAAAGGATAGTTTTCAACTGATAAACCCACACTTAAGCTCAAGTCTACTCTATCTCCTGAAAAATGGAACATGTAACATTCATGGTTTGATCTCAAACATCTAGATAGATTTTAATTGTTGTTTTCATATTGCTATGGTGAGGATTTTCAGAAAGGTTTTCCAAATTTTGATCACGGAAATATATATCCACTTGAAAAGAAGGAAAATATTTGAATAAGACACATGTCTTCAAATGATTTGAATTGATCATGAAACATCAGAAATTTGGTTAACTAAGCATATCCCTCTATAACACCAGTTCTAGAGTTGGGAGAAGTGGGGAGGAATTGAATATTTCACAAGACCAAATAAAAGGAATTTGATGGACAACAAAGTGGAATTCTGGCTAACCCTTGCCTCGTTGAAGCACAAGGATGCACAATTGAAATGGAATTATTAAAAAAATCACGATGAGAGGTGTAATTCGCAGCCAACGATAGTACTGAATTCCCTTTGAATGAAATAGTACATGCATATGCACTTTCACAAGGATTAGTCTTATCAAGAGGATGCAAATTCCTTGTTGGTTGGAATGCATGAACATCTTTGAAGCTGTTGGAAACACTCAATCTATGGTCTCTTTCTTAGTCCACTTTCTTTCATAATTGCATGACTTTGATCGTCATTTATCCAAACTTTCATTTTTCAGTTGCAATATGGTCTTGGGATGAGTTCATCTTCTAACTTAGAATACACTTCTTCTCTTTCCTCCCTCTTGATCTTGTCCCTTGAAGGAAATTCATTTTTCAATTTCTATTTTTCTTATGATCCATAATTATATTATATGACATCCAAACCTCTCATTTTCGTTTGTCTTTTCACAGGAAACACCTTCACACTAGACGCAGGCATGAACCAATTTGCATCTCTTTCCTAGCTCATGAGAAGAATTACGGGGTTCCACTTGGACATGAATCATAACTATTTGGGAATAATGTGACAGCAAGATAACCATGGATGAACATAGTGGTTAATCAATGTTCATCCTTGCATACTGGCTAGTGAGTAGATCTTATGTAATGGAGGAACCATCAACACACCAAGTATTTTCTTGCGTGAAGGATGAAGTGTCAAAGTATAAAGGATGAAAAATAAATGGGATATCTTTACTTAGCTAGGTGTGAAAAATATTCAAATAAATATCAATAGCTAGCAGTCATCCCCTATCAGGATAAAAATCCCATCGCTTTCCCCATCCACTGAATACTAAGCATGCACTAAATAAATCAGGAAGGAATGGAAAGGAAAGTTTGACTAGACAAGGAGACAAGCAACTATCTTTGACGGGGCTATGGACACTTGCTGGCAGTGAAGCGAGGTATGTGATGCCATGGTGACTCCATCGGGGCTATGGATGCTTATGAGAAGTGGAGAAACATATGTGAGGTATCTATATATGCACCTAGTGAAAAATATTTATCTATCCAAAACCTATATCATCCTCATGATGAAGATATTAATCTGAATCGTCGATGTAGTTTAAGGACATAAATATCATGATCATTCATCCTCCATCTACAAAAAAATATCTCTACTAGATGATATGCAAGCATCGCCAGTGATCCCACCACGATGTAATATTTTAGTTAATTGTTACATATTATTTCCATAATTTCTAATCTTAAAAGTAAGTTATGACCCTCTACATTTTTTTTTATCAGTTAGGAATGAGTAGAAGAGATTCTGGCTTCACCCAATTTTTTTCCATTTGTTCTGTGCACACAAAAATCTCCCAATTTTATTGTCTTACCGTCTCTCCAAGAAAATAAATTGGCCCCCACTCCAATTCTTCCTACTGGGACCCTCACACTCTCCCTCTCTTGTGTAAACAACTAATCTTGAGTTTTCCTCACACTATCCCACCTTATCATTTGTAGTTCCTCTCCCGATCAATTCTACCTGAGGATCTGCACTCTAACAAGTTCCCTCTTCTTGTGCCAATACATAATGTACTAGTGCAAGCATCCTTTCTTCCACCACATTGGAACGCCAATGATTTCTTCACCAATACATAAACCACCTCCCTTCAAACTTGGTTGACGCACCATCATGCTTTGGATAAGCCTCCTTAGTGCATGTCCTCATCATCGACAAAGTTCATGTGATCAATGTCGACACATAAATAATCCTTACACAATAATATTAATTGCACACATGTCGTTCACCAGCTAATTTCCTTTTATTTTTTTCCGATGCATTGCATATCGGTAGCGTCTCCCCCTTTGACCTCGATACACTATACATCAATGAGGTATGTATCTCCCTAGCTGATGCACTACTTGTCTCCCTCTCCTGTCGGGAATGCACCAACAAAACAATGTCTACCCCTTGTCGACGCTAATCACATCGATGATAATATTCTTTCTCTCACTGATGCTGGTATGGTAAAAAAGACACACCTTCATCTTGAGGCTTATCTCATCCTCCTCCAACTCAGACCTTTCTTGCTGCACCCGTCAGTTAGTCTCCTAACATTTCCAGTGACTGATCTCTCGACGCCTAATTAGACAACTATCCATTGGTTACCTATCTCTTCTGACCCACTTCATATTGTAATCATAATTAAGTTTGTTGTGTTGCTAGTAGCCTTCATCATGCACATCATACTAGCTTGTTTATGTTACGCTTATTGATTTTATGACTAAATATTGATTGTGAAAGTGTTGTCTAGAATCATATGTGTTAAACACAACACCTATTGGTATTGCACTAGATTTCAATGGATTTGAAATGTATCTTGAAGGAAAATCGGTCACCTCAGATCCATGACCACATTAAGATCCTCGAACGTCAATTGGCCATTTTTACAGACTTACATTTCTATGCCCTTGATATATTACCTTAGTTTCAATGAATGAACTAAGAGCCTATATATCATAGGTGGGACAAAATTTGACATAATTGAATTCTAGTGAAACAGTAGTGAGAACGGACTCCAAACTTTCATTAAAAATTGTCCTTGCTCGAAATTTTGGGTACTAGTCAAAGTGGATTTGTCACTCCTTAAAACGGCTAGTTGTATGAATTATGCAATTACAATTCCAATGCAATTGACAAAATCAAAATCCAAGGTCTTAAAGTGCCAAAATGATTGCCCAGGATTTCCCGCCAAGCAAGCCTCGTTAGCCATGGCCTTCATTAAACATGGATACACTTAAATGATTGAATAACATGTTTAGTTATCTTTATAGAAGCGTCTCAACAAAACTATGGGATCTTTGAGTCTTCGATGGCTACGTCCTAGACTTGAAGCGGTTTGATGTTATCTCTATGACTACCTCCACAACCTTGGGAAAATTACAGAGTGTTAACATGATCAACACTGCAGGTACCTCCAACAAAGCCTTAGTTTCCCAGTAGAAAGATAAACCTAAAAATCCTAAGAAGCAACATCCCTGCCACAACAACAAGCAATATAAGGGTCCCAAACCCTCTCAGACAACTTTTGCTCAGAATGGAGACAAAGGAGAAAAATATAAAAATAAGAAGACTGATAGACATTGCAAATTTTGTGATAAATATAGTCATGATGAGTCCAAATGTTTCAAGAATATGGCAGCTTTAGAAGCAGTGATGAAGAATCACAACATCGGTATTGATTCTACTTCTTCTTATTCTTCTCATGGACATGCACTTTCTGCTTCTGGTTTCTCCTTCAATGTACCTTCTACTTCTACTTCTGATAAGTGTCTTATTGATTCTAGAGAATCTTATCATATGGCTAAGGATAGAGACATATTTTTTACTCTAAATGAATGTAACAACAAGAAAATATTTGTTGGTGATGATAGATCTCTTAGTGTTGAAGGATCTGAATCAATTCAAGTAGAAAATGGTCATTTCAATGATGTATTATGTGTTCCAAGTCTTTCTTGTAACCTTCTATTAGTATATCAAATCACTCGTTCAGGTGAAGGTAAAACCATAGATTTTTCACCTCACCAAGTTGTAATCAAAGATCTAAAATATCCTAAGCATGTTCTTGCAACTGGAATTACTGATGATATTACTAGGTTGTACAAGTTTGACAACTTTGGGTCATCATCTTTTTCATCGGTTTTTGGTGCTCATAGCGATGACTTGAGAAAACTTTGGCATGAGCAGTTTGGTCATCTAAACTGTCGCTCATTGCAGCAACTATGTAATCAACATATGGTGATTGATCTTCCTCTTGTTTCATGCAAAGATGGTGTTTGTGCTGGTTGTGTTCTCGACAAACATCATCGGGATAGTTTTGAAAAATGTGCCTCTTGGCATGCCTCGGGTCCTTTGCAGCATGTTCATAGTGATTTGTGTGGTCCACTTTCTTCTCCTTGTTTTTCTGGGTGCAAGTATTTCTTAACTTTAATTGATGACTTTTCCATACGTACTTGGGTTTACTTCTTAAAACTTTAGAGCGACGTTTTTGACAAGTTTTTGGCTTACAAGGCCCTTGTAGAAAAGAAATCTGGACATCAAATTCAAAGGTTAAGAACGAATAATGGAAGCGAATATGTGAACAATGATTTTACAAGTTACTGCACTACACAGGGAATCCAAATGCAACACACTGGTCCATATACACCAAAACAAAATAGTGTTGTTAAGAGAAAGAACCAGAGATTAAAAGAAATGGCTAATTGTGTGATCCAATCTAAGGGATTAAGTCTAAAGTATTGGGAGGAAGCCATCAACTGTGCAAATTACATAGTAAATCGCACTCCCACAAAGGCTCTTAAAAATATAACATCGGAAGAAGTTTGGACTAAAATTAAACCAAATATAATTCACTTCCGTGTATTTGGTAGTATAGCATGGGCTCACATTCCTAATGAGAAAAGGAAAGCATTGCAGCCTAAAAGTGAGAAGTGTATATTTTTTGGTTATTCTAAAGATGTCAAAGGTTATAGACTTATTCAAACACATTGTAATGAAATTATTATTAGAAGAGATATTAAATTTGATGAAAATCTCTTGGCCTGCGAGCCTAATTTGACATTTGTGCCTTCTTTGTCCTGCGAGCCTAATTCGATGGTTGTGCCTTCTTTGGCCTGTGAGCCATCTTCAATGTTTGTGCCTTATTATGTTTTGGTTTCTTCTTCAAATTATGAAAGTGAGTATGAAAATCCCTCTCCGCCTGCTCACCTTCCTCCAAATGAGTCCTTTGAACCTGAACCAACACCAACTCCACCACTTCCTAGATGGGTCCGTTCAACATGAGAAGTAGTTGGTGATCTTGTTGGTGATATTTTAGATCAATGTCGGACATGTTCACAGTTCCTGTGAGCCTCTTCTCTTTTGGCTCAAGTTTCAGAAACTCATGATTCAGAGACATTTGCAGAAGCTCATCCAGATTGGGATACAATAATGAATGAAGAATATTGTTATTTAATGACAAACGATACTTGGGATCTTGTACCTCTTCCAAAAGGAAGAAAACTTGTCAGATGTAAATGGGTCTACAAAACTAAGTATGCATCAGATGGAAGTGTTGAAAGACACAAGGTTCGATTAGTTTCCAAAGGATTTTCTCAAGTTGAAAGAATTTACTATCATGAAACCTTTTCCCCTATAGCCAAAATGAATTTCATCCCCCTTGTTCTTTCCTTTTCTACCTCACATAAATGGGAGGTCCATCATATGGATGTTAAATCCTCCTTCTTGCACAGAGATTTGCAAGAATAAATCTACATGGAACAACCTGTTGGCTATGTCCAAAATGACTATAGCCTTGTTTGTCGCCTTAAGAAATCTCTTTATGGTCTCAAGCAAGCTCCCCGATCTTGGTATGACAAAATGGACAACTTTCTTGTTGCCACTGGATTCTCTAGATGCCATTCTGATCCTAATGTCTATACCAAGAAAGTAGGAAGCCATCTCATAATCCTTGTCCTTTATGTTGATGACCTTATCCTTACTGGTAGTGGGTCAAAAATTTTAAACCATGTGAAAACCATCCATAAGAAGAAATTTGAAATGATAGACTTAGGCTTTTTGCACTACTTCCTTGGCCTCCACGTTTTGCAAACCAATGAAGGAATTTTTCTTTCCCAGTCTAAGCATGCTTGTGACCTTCTTCGTCACTTTCACATGGATGATGGTAAACTAACCGCTTCTCTCTTCCAGTCTGGAGTCGAGCTTATTTCCACCTGTACTTCTCCCAAAGTTGATGTTGCCCTGTACCGTCAGTTAGTTGGTAGCCTCTTATACTTGACTCATACCCATCCTAATCTTTCCTTTTCTGTTGGTCTTGTTTCCTGGTATATGAAAACACCCCATGAAAGCCATTGGAAAGAATCTAAAAGGATAATTCGCTATGTCTGTGGTACAGTTAAGTTTAGGATACATTACAGTTCAGGTTGGATTCATTTATTGGTTGGTTTCACTGATTCAGATTGGGCCAGCGACCCCGATGATCGAAAATTTGTTGCAGGTTATGTTCTCATCCTTGGTTTAGGACCTGTCACTTGGGCCTGTAAGAAACAACAACCTATTTCACTTTCTTTAGTAGAAGCAGAGTACCGAGAAGCAGTAAATGAAAGTTAGGAAGCCTTGTGGCTTCGATAGATACTTTCAGAGTTTGGATTCTAGTAGCCGCATCCGACCAGCCTTTGGTGCGACAATCAGAGTGCCATCAATCTCACCAAAGACCTAGTTCAAAATAAGCGTAGAAAACACATCAAGATACCCATGCAATTCATCAGAAAGATAATTCATGTTCAAGTTATTGAAGTGCTCTTTTGTCCTACAGAATATCAAGTTGGAGAAATTTTCACAAAGTCTCTTACAGAAGCGAAGTTTTCCAAACTTGGATCTATGTTAGGAGCTTAGGAAGTTGTCATTAAGGGGGGATAGGCTCTAATGCCTCCTTCCTTCTCCTATTGTGTCACCATTGTAAATCCTTCAATCCTATCCCAAGTTGTTCTTAAGGGGTGATGTTAGGATATTTAGACATTTAGGAGTTAGTTAAGATCTACTTGGCCTAATATGTCGTTAGGTAAAAGTGTGTTTATTAGTGTGTTTCTTTAGTATGTTTCCTTAGTATGCATTAGTATGCATTTGTAGTTAGGAAATCTGATGGTCATGATAAGTTCCCGACATAGAGTGATCCAACGGTTCATACTCTCCTCGATCTTAATGGCCATTGATCCGTGTCTTAACACCCGATTGGCCCATGATCTCTATTTAAAGAGCATGGAGGGTCATTTGCCAATGATCGATTGTGAGAAACTCTCTTGTAAAATCTCTCTGTAATATTTTTCTTTTGCATTAATAAAATGCTCCAAGTGGCTGCATTGGCTTGGGCCATGGATGTTTCCCCGTAGGGGTTTTACCACGTGAAAACATCGGTGTGTTGATCTTTGATCTGGTTATGTGAGTGGTTATTGAAGGTTTTTGTCCTCTGTTGGAATACCTATGTTGTCGAACAATGTTTAGGTCAAGACCATGTATTTTCTTGAAGTGTAGAAAAGGGGGCTATAGAGAGAGGAAGCAAGAGAGTGTGAGAGGGGGAGAGAAGAAGAAAAAGAGAGTGAGGGACAGGGAGACAAAGAGGCG
>ML808125.1:704346-717604 GCA_009831015.1 Picea engelmannii | reverse complement strand
AGGCTTGGTGACCTGACTAAAAGGCCTTCTTAAATTATCGAGCTATGAACTCTGTGACAGGGGTGAGGTAAGCTTAAGTATTTATTTAAAAATGGTAGTCCTTTCAAGGAACTTACTCCGGCTTTGGAATATGATGGATCTTCCCGGAAGGAGGCTCCTTCAGGAAAACAATCCAGGGCATGGCATGGTTCAAGTACATGGGACAACTCTCCAGGGAACGACCTCAAAATCTGAACTTATTCATTCTATAATTAAATCGATTATAGTTATATAATTATAAGCACACATTCATTGTTGCTGATCGAAACACCAGACAAACACTTCTATGTAGAAGTCAATCATTATAACTGTACAAACATGAGCATGCATCCATTTGATTCAATTCAAGATATGAGATGTAAACACTTATCATAAAGAGCACCAAATATGGCACGACCGCTGAGAGGGGTGCTCGTTTCCACCCAACCGTAGGCTCAACGAATCTAAATGGATTTACCACTAGCCACCCCCAAGCTAGACCACGATGCTTTGAGACTCACTCTCTTACTTCCCGCTCGTCGGAATTCCAAGACGAAAGTTACTCTCCTTCTCCTCTGCTCATGACTCCCTGTATTTTTTGGAGTTCCTCTGGTTCTACTTCCGCGATTCCTGTCGCATTCCCCTCCACACACTTCCTTTCTTGCTTTGTCCTGCAAGGTTGCGTGTGGCACAAATTCCCCCGTAGTGGTTAGGTATGAGGGCTTCTATGGATGGGCGGTTCACCCCCATCCCCTCATTAACTCATGAGGAGCCTCTCCACCTACCATCCTGGTGAGTAATTCATTCCAGGGCTAGAGAGCATCTTTGGTCTTTGAGCCAGTAAAGACCAACATGGTATTGGTTCGGTGGAAGTTAACGCCACCATTCTAGGTGCCTTCCACCACCTTTCATCAACCATCATGGTCTCTTTTTCAGCACATCCCCCTCTCAGCAGTCATGCAACATATATATACACATATCACTTACATTCATCGACCCTTTTATATAGGGTCCGTCAAATCACACATTCACATCTTGGAGTTTGCCATAGTTTTTGGCCAATATAGTTATTTTTATAGAATGGGGGAAACAGGGTGTTACAATTCCCTCCCCCTTAAAGGAACATCGTCCTTGATGTTCTATCTATCAATAGAACGTGTAAGTACAAAAGTAAAAAAAATCGGATATGCCTGTTTCATGGCCTCTTCCATTTCCCAGGTAGCCTCATTTGGGCCAAAATGTTTCCACTGCACCTTGACCTGTGCAATGGTTTAGTTCCTGAGTGGGGTTTCCTTTCTGTCTAGTATGCATTGAGGTTTTGGTAGCAATTCTCCCTCCAGTTCCACCTATATCACAGACCATTCAAATATATGATTAGAATCATGTACATATTTCTTCAATAATGAAACATGGAAAACATTATGTGCTTTTACTGTGGGAGGAAGTGCTAGCCTATAGGCTATAGGTCCCACTATATCTAGAACTTCAAAGGGTCCACAATATCGAGGTGCCAACTTGGAACATGCTCCCATCTTCAGGGAACTCTTCCTGGGCCTAACTTTGAGGTTTATGTGGTCTCCCGCCTTGAACTCTCTTGCAGTTCTCTTTTGGTAGGTGTAACTTTTCTGTCGGTTCTGAGTGACCTTTAGATTTTGTTTTATCTAAATCACTTGTCGTTCCATTTCTTCCATCATGTTGGGTCCAATAGTAACTCTGTTTACGGGATTACTCCAACTACCGGAGTATTGCACGGCCTACTGTAGAGGACTTCGAAAGGGATCGTCTTCAGGGAATCTTGGTAGCCGTTGTTGTAGGCGAATTCCACTAGTGGCAGGTAGTCTTCCCACTTTTTGGGTTGATGCATTACATGCATCCTAAGCATGTCTTCTAATATTTGGTTCACCGTTTCCATCTGTCCATCAGTTTGAGGGTGATAGGTTGTGCTAAATAGTAACTTGGTCTCCAAACTAGCCATCAGTGATTTCCAAAAGTTGGAAGTAAATTTTGTGTCTCTGTCAGACACGATCTCTTTCGGCATACCATGCAGTCTAAATATCTCCTTCATGAATACGTTGGCGATGTCTATTGCCTTACAATTTGACATGATGGGGATAAAATGAGCGGACTTGCTCAATTTATCCACCACTACCATGATGGCGTCATTATGTTTGGTCGAGGTTGGTAATCCGGTGATGAAATCCATGGAGATGGTTTCCCATTTCCATTCCGGGATTGGTAGAGGTTGTTATAATCCTACTGGGTGTCAGTGTTTTTCTTTTACCTGTTCACATTCTATGCATTTGGCTAAGTACTCAGCTATGTCTTTCTTCAATCCAGGCCAATAGAATTGTTTCCTGGTGGCCTTGATCATCTTCTGGTATCCTGGATGACCGGTGTAGGGTCTTTTGTGCAGTTCATCCATTATGAACCTCTTTAAGTCATCACAATCTGGGACATACAATCTGTTTCTATAAGTGAGCAGACCTCCTTCCATCATCTGGTAGCCTCCATACTTTATCCCTGTGGGTTCTTGCTTCATGTACGAGGTGACAGTCTGGAAGAATGTGTCTATCTCTTATGCATTTCTGACTCTTTCCTTGACATCCGTCTCGCAGGTGCTTACCACTGCCAGGTGAATTGTTTTCATGCTTCTGCTAAGGGCATCGACCACCCTATTTTCCTTTCCCTTAATATGTTTGATTTCAAAATCAAACTCGTTGAGGAGGGCCATCCACCTAGCTTGTCTGGCATTGAGATTTGGTTGGTCAAATAGATATCGCAATCCATAGTGGTCTGTCATAAGTACAAATTTTCTTCCCAGAAGGTAATGCCTCCACATTTTCAAGGTGTGCACTATGGCAGCCATCTCTAGGTCATGGGTCACATAGTTGACTTCATGCTCATTCAATTTTCGGGATTCATAGTAGATCAGACTTCCTCCTTGCATAAGGACTCCTCCGAGCCCTTCCTTATAGGCATCTGTGCACATGAGGAAGTCATCTTCGGAATCGACGATCTTCAGTACGGGTGCGTGGGTCAGTAGATGTTTCAGGGTTTGAAATCTTTCTTCACATTTTTGTGTCCATGTGAATTTTGTCCCCTTCTTCTGGAGGGTAGTGATTGGACACCCAATCTTGGAGAATTCTTTTATAAATCTCCTATAGTATCCTTCCAAGCCCATAAAGGATATGATATTCGAAATGTCCTTCGGGGTAGGCCATTCCATGATAGACCTAATCTTATCAGGGTCTATCGCTACCCCTTCTTTAGATAGGATATGGCCCAAGTAATCTATTTGCTTCTAGAAAAAGTCACACTTGCTAAATTTGGCATAGAGCTGATGTTCTCTTAGCACTTGAATCACAAGCCTAAGGTGTTCCTCATGTTCCTCTCTATTCTTGGAGTAAATTAATATGTCGTCAATAAAAACCAACACAAATTTGTCTAAGAATTTGCTAAGCACATTGTTCATCAATCACATAAAAGTGGCAGGGGCATTGGTCAATCCGAATGGTACTACCACAAACTCGTAGTGACCATATCTCATCCTGAAGGAAGTTTTGTGGATGTCTTTGCCCTTGATTCGGACTTGGTGGTATCCAGATCTCAAGTCAATCTTTGAGAATATAGAGGCACCTCCCAATTGATCGAACAAGTCATCGATCCTGGGTAAGGGGTACTTGTTCTTTATGGTTACCTTATTGAGTTGTCTATAATCTATAAACAGTCAGAGGGTACCATCTTCCTTTTTCACAAACAAGACTGGTGCTCCCCATGGAGACACGTTGGTTCAGATATAGCCTCTGTCCATCATTTCTTTCAGTTGTAATTTAAGTTCAACTAGCTCAGGTGTGCTCATCCTGTAGGGTGTCCTAGACACTCGCATTGCTCCTGGTGCAAGTTCTATTGAGAAGTCGATGTCCCTTCTCAGAGGTAAACCTGGTACCTCTTCTGGAAATACATCTCTTTATTCTCTTAGTGTGGGGTGGTCTTCGAGGCTTGGTTTGTCACCTTCAATTGCTTTCAACATCTGTATTGCATATAGTGGACATCATTTTCTGCAATACTTTCTCATTTGAAGTGTTGATATTTTTCTCACCGGGATAGGTTTTTGGATCCCTTCAAGGGTTATTTTTCTTCCTTTTTCACTTACACATTCCAAGGTTTTATGGTAACAGTCCAGTTTGGATTTATGGGTGGCTAGCTAGGCCATACCAATCAACATATCATATGATCCTAGGGGTAATATGTTAGGGGTTTCTTGGGTGGGGAATTCGCCCATAATGAATTGGCAGGTTGGTATGACTTCCGCTACTCTTCTTTTGGTGCCATTGGCTAACTGTACCAACCATAGCTTGGCATTTTTATGTGGCTATAGTTTACATTTATCCATAGCCTTAGGGGCTATATAACTCAAATTTGAACCAGGGTCAATCAAAATAGACACTAGATGGTTGGTGATCATACCTTCGATTTCCACCACTGAAGCTTGGTGGTCATCTTGGTTATTATCCAAGGCTGCATAAATTTGTGGCACACTCCTGGCCATGTCATTGATGGTGATAGCTTCTTGAACATTGTAAATTCTTCGGTTGTTTTGTTGTCGATGCGGGCAGTCCCTCAGTAGATGTTCTTCTCCACAACCCCAACATTTCAAAGGTTCTCTCTTTGGGTTATCAGTCTTTACTGGGGCAGATCCAGAAATTTTCTTTCCATTCACGGAGGGAAAGTTCTGCTGGTGTACACTTCCAGCTGGGTAGCTCATACTTGAGTTCTTTTTATAGCCCTTAAATATTGGGGATTTAAACTTCTTTTTCTGGAATCCCGAACTATTCTTCTGCTTCCAGCCTTCGCGGAGTCCTGTCCGAGGCCCAAGCTGTTCATAACAATATCTTGCCTTTCGGATATTACCTTCTAGGGTCTTTGGTTCGTCAAATTCAATCTTGTTCTGATAGTCCTTAGGTAGTCCACTGATGAATCATTGCACCTTTTCCTTTTCTTCTTTTATATAGGCTACATACCTCAGCAACTCGAGGAATCGACTGACATATTCCTCTATGGTTAGTTGCCCCAGCTTGAATTCATAGAATTCTTTAGTCTTTTCGTCAAAGTATTTTTCCGACAGATATTTATTTCTGAAGTATTTCTCAAACCGTTCCCAAGACAGGTCTTCTTCATGAATCCCTTTTACATTCTTAAGGTCTTCCCACCAAATGGAAGCCTTTCCATTCAAGTTGAAGGTGGCTACTCAGGCCTTCAATTTTTTTGAGAAATCATGGACTCTGAAATACTTCTTTAGTCCAAGCAGCCAGGCCTCTGCTTCCTCTCCTTTCTTTATTTCACCGTCGAAGGAGGGTGGTTTGGACTTCTTGAACTCTTCAAGATTATGACTCTTGGAAAGTTTCTACTTCTTTTGTTTTCTTCAGAAATGAGAACTAGTTCTATTCCTAGAAGATCCCTCCGAGTTGCCAGCTTCCTTTCCAGAATAATTGTTTGACGCTTGTCCCTTATCTTTGGGGTGGACCTTTCTAGAGGTGCTCCTTTCAGTGTGGCCACTAACATGACCACATTTCTATGTCTCAGGTTCATGTTGCAATTGTCTTTGTATGTCGGATAAGCTCTGCAGTAAAACTGCATTAATTTCCTTTTGCTTCTCTTTCTCTTTTATCATCCTCTCGTTGTTAGCCTTGCATCTCTGCAATTCGACCATGAGGCTCCTCACAGTCTCAGCTAGTTGTGGAGGGCTCCCTACCACCCTTCTTTCATCAGACTCTTTGTCTCTATTGTGGGAGCCCTCCCCCACTTCATGGTGAGTCACCATTCTATACGTCTGTAATTTCCCGCAGTTGATCTTCCGCTTGTGTGAAAAAGAAAAACGTTGGTTGTTAGTCAATGTTTATATTCATTTATAACTAGTACATAATTCATATTTTTCACATGCACACGCACAATAGGAGTTTTCATTCTCAACCTCAACTTGTGATTAAGGGGGTTAAGATAGAGGGTTACTCCTTTTAGGAGTACTCCAAATGGAGTCTCTGCACAACCCGTTCATGAGCTCAAGCAAGCCAAGTGTGGTAACCATGCTCTGATACCAATTTGTAACACACCCACTATGAGAACTAATATTTTTAGGATTTTTCCTTCTTTTCACCGAGGAACAGAATCCCCAAATTCCTATGGAGCCTGATGCAGACCCTACCATCCCTTATCCTTACCCATGTGATCGTTGGCTATGACCACGGGCCTTACTAGAGAGGTGCTTCCGAATTTTGTGATTTGGGAAATCACGATGCATGTGTTCCCCTGCTTTCTTGTCTCTCGAAGTGCCTAAGTCCAAAAGGGACCAACAATTTGTCACATCTAACAATGCCTCGGATTAAAACCTGGCATCCCACCTTTTGGAGTTTCACGTACCGGGTTTTTCGTGGTAGAAGAGGGTGAGGGGTTCTTACCCTTCGGTTTTCCGGGTGCCGAAACATCGAAAACCAAATCTACATGCGCTAAGCCATATCAGGATTTCACAAGTCGGGAACTTGGGACTAGCATGTACCAGGGGCTTGCTTCTAGATATATTGGGTGCCAAAATACCGAGACATCAAGACTTATCCATGCTATTATTATTTCGGTGTTTCGCAAGTCGGGGTTTCGCGATATACACAGACATAAGGTATCGTACTTAGGTTTCCCGAGAGCCAAAACTCCTAAGCCCGTATTCATATCTAAGATCATTTTGGGGTTTCGCAAGTCGAGACTTCACGACCGGCGAGTACAAGGGAACTGACCCTTGGGTTTCCCGGGTGCCAAAACACTGAAACATCCAAACTCTAGACGCACTATGTCATTTCAGGGTTTTGCAAGTTGGAATTTTGGGACTGGCGATTACAAGAGACTTTCCCTTAGATATCCCGGGTGCTGAAACACCAAAACACCATATCTCATCCATGCTATTATCATTTCAGGATCTCGCAAGTCAGTATTTTGGGATATGCACAGACATGAGATTTCGCACTTAGGTTTCCCTGGGAGCTGAAACTCCGAAGCATATATCCTCTAAACTCACTTCAGGGTTTCGCAAGTCGAGATTTCGCGATGTGCGATTACAAGAAGTCTCGCATCTGGGTCCCCCGGAAGTTGAAACTCCGAAGTTCATATATATATATATATATATATACGCTAAGCTCGTTTCGGGGTTTCACAAATCAATATTTCGCGACATGCGATGACAAGATGTCACGCATTTGGGTTTCCCGGGAGCTGAAACTCTGAAACACTGATATATATATAACGCTAAGTTCATTTCGAGGTTTCGTAAGTTGGGAATTTGCGACATGCGAATACAAGGAAACTTGCCCTTGGGTATCCCACGTGCCAAAACACCGAAACACCAAACTCTAACCACGCTATACCATTTCAGGGTTTCGCAAGTCAGGATTTCACGACATGCGAAGACAAGGAAACTTTCCCTTGGGTATCCTGAGTGCTGAAACGCCGAAACACCAAACTCTAAGGGAACCATTCTTTTTGGTACAAGGTTTCCAAACTTAGGCCATAAAATCCTTCAACAGATTCTTGGGTAATTATCAACAGGCTTGGTGACCTAACTGAAAGGCCTTCTTAAATTATCGAGCTATGAACTCTGTGACAGGGGTGAGGTAAGCTTAAGAATTTTTTTAAAAATGGTAGTCCTTTCAAGGAACTTACTCCTACTCAAGAATATGATGGAGCTTCCAGGAAGGAGGTGCCTTCGGGAAAACAAGCGAGGGCATGGCATGGTTCAAGTAAATGGGACAACTCTCTAGGGAATGAGCTCGAAATTTGAACTTATTCGTTCTATACTTAAATTGATTATAGTTATATAAGTATAATCACGCATTCATTGTTGTTGATCGAAACACCAGGCAAACACTTCTATGCAGAAATCAATCATTATAAATGTACAAACATGAGAATGCATCCATTTGATTCAATTCAAGATACGAGATGTAAACACTTATCAGAAAGAGCACCATATATGGCATGACCACTGAGAGGGGTGCTCGTTTCCACCCAACTGTAGGCTCAACGACTCCAAATGGATTTACCACTAGCCACCCCCGAGCTAGAACACGATGCTTTGAGATTCAGTCTCTTACTTCCCGCTCATCGGAAGTCCAGGACGAAGGTTACTCTCCTTCTCCTCTGCTCATGACTCCCTGTATTTTCCGGAGTTCCTCTGGTTCTCCTTCTGCGATTCCTGTCACATTCCCCTCCACACACTTCCTTTCTTTCTTTGTCCTGCAAGGTTGCGTGTGGCGCAAATTCCCTCACAATGGTCAGGTCTGAGGGCTTCTACGGATGGGCGGTTCACCCCCATCGCCTCATTAACTCATGTGGAGCCTCCCCACCTACCATCTTGGTGAGTAATTCATTCCAAGGCCAGAGAGCAGATTTGGTCTTTGAGCCAGTAAAGACCAACACGGTATTGGTTCAGTGGAAGTTAACGCCACCATTCCAGGTGACTTCCACCACCTTTCATCAGCCATCGTGGTCTCTTTTTCAGCACATCCCCCTCTTATCAGTCATGCAACATATATATACACACATCATTTACATTCATCGACCCTTTTATACAGGGTCCGTCAAATCACACATTCACATCTTGGAGTTTTCCATAATTCTTGGCCAATATAGTTATTTTTACAAACTGGGGGAAATAGGGTGGTACAAATTGTCCCTGGGAATGGACAAAAATTGGGCCTGCCCTTAATGGGAAAATAGGCGGGGAAGAGAATTGATTAGTCTTCCTGCCCTTGATGGGAAACCAGACTTACAAAAACTTAGAGCCAACTGTTTGTTTTCTTGCTAACATAAGACAAGAAAAAAATTTAAATTTATAGATAAAAAGACTGAAAAAAGAACATAAGTCTAAGAATCAAGAGTGATTTTTGGTCACGACGGGAGGGCGATCCGAAGGAATTTATTTGAAAAAGAGGCATCCACCAAAATTATTATTGTTGTCTCTATGGGAGCTAAAGCTCTTTGATCTTGGATCCTTGATCGAGAGGCCTGCGCTCTTGATGAAGGGAGCCATCAAAGATCTGTGCTTTCCTGGAGCTATTGCCATTTATGAATTGATGGTAGTATCCTAAGTTGATGAGGTGCTAGGGTGGGCTGCGGAAGGAGGAGGATGGGTGTCGGGGGAGGGAGGAGAAGAAGGAGGCCGACAAGAGGTGGGGGAGTGGGGTGAGCGAGGTGAGTTGGAAGGGATTTGAACAAAGAAGCCTAGGAGGTTGAGGAGGGTGTGGGAGAAAAGGTTTTTAACCACCCAATAACTGTGATGGTGCCTAGAGTTGAGACGAGATGCTGGGAGGGAGTCTGAAACCTCATCTTCCCGATCATGTAGAAGTTGTCTCAATGAGTCTGGAACCGAGCGATCATATTCATCCTCGTTGGCCAGGAGGGGTGGGGGAGGAACTTTGGAGGATTTCCCACTACAACCACTTCACCCCAAGGTGGGGGTGCACACTTGAAGGAGGCATGAGAGAGGAACTGTGCTTTCGGGGTTCTTCGAGGGAGGAGAGCAACTACATAATGAAAAGTTCATAGGGATACCACCTATGGAGAGAAGAGATCTAGCTCATGGAGGAGGCAAGGGAAGAATGGATGGAGAGGTCACAACTGGCAGGGAGATAGGTTCCAAGAGGAGGGGGGTTCAAATTGTATGCCATTAAGTTTACCAACCTTCACAAGCATGTGGACTGATGCAATGTACAGTAGCCATGCAGGTGGGGAGAAGGAGCCATGGGAGGAGTTAAGGAGCGACGTCTTGGGAAGGGAGGGATTTTAATATGCATGAGAAGGGAGTGAGGTGGAGTGCACTCGGTTCTCGTGTTGTGTGCTGAGGGGACTTGAGGAGTGCACCAGGTGGACACTCACATCCGAGGGAGAAGAATCCTTGAGTGCAATGTTGATATAGACTTTCCTGAGGGAGTGGTTGGAGGGCTCATCCATGGTTAGTACATGAAGGTCAGAGTTGTCTGTGAACATTTCATTGGAAATTGTATCAGCCAAGGAGTTTGCCTTGCGTCGTATGTGGAGGAGGGATATGGAGTCCCTGAAAGCCATAAGTTGAGCCAGATGATGAAGACCCTAATCCAAGCACCAATTGGGGGATATTTTTGGTATTTGAGAGACATTTTGAAGATGGATTTCCACAGATATAATTGATTTAGAGTCTACTTTAACTAAAAGAGAAAAGCGTTCTCTTTGTCGAGCAATTCTGAGGCCATGGATAAGACCCAAGAGTTTGATGACATTGTTTTTTTCATGGCATATGGCTCAGTAGTAAATACGGATGATGGAACATTTTTTTTCTTTGAAGACACCTCCAAAACCCGCAGGACTAGGATTACCTTTTGAGGCACCATCGAAGTTGAGTTTGAGGAAACCGAGAGGAGGGGAACACCAACATACTTTGATTTTGGGGGCCCTCATGTGGGAATATGAGGAAGAGAGGGGGACCACATGGGTGCTAGGAGTGATGTCCCATCCATAAATAATTAAAGATTCATTTGGATTCTATTTAAAGTCGAGGTTAGACTGAGATTGGAGATGAATTGTTTCTAGCATATGTTTTATGCAAATGGACGAGAGGGTGTCTTCTAAGGAAGACTGGTCTTCAAATATGCGGTGGTCGCGCTCTTTCTAGATGTTCCAAATTATGAATCTAGGGAGTAGCTGCCAGAGGTGGTTGTGAATTGTGTTCTGGTAGGGATTGTCGACCCATTTTTTGAGAGTATGAGTTATGTTTCCATGACCCCGATCAGATTTTCTACAGAGCATCGCTTCCTTATCACATAGTTTGTTGAAGAAGAACAATTTTCAAGTAGATGTTATATGGATTCCTCGTTGTTGTTGCAAAGAGAACAAATCGATGGTCCAGAGAATCACCTTTTGAGGATGTTTTCCCAAGTGAGGATGCACCTATGGTGGACCAACAATAGAAAGATTGAGATTTTTGGCTAAGTTATGACGGACCAAAGCTTTTCCCAACCATGTTATGGAAGATCTCGCAGGGGGGGGGGGGTGAGAAGTTGATAGGCTTCTTTGAAAGTGAAAATTCCTTTTGGCGAGTACCCCCATCTGAGCTTGTCATTTTCCGAACTGATTTGAATTTTCCGATTGCTTACATATTGCACTATTTTCATTTTGGTTTTTGTCGGCAGGTGGAGAAAGGAGTTCTGGAGCGGTAACCATTTCCTAAAGTTTTGTTGATCCATAGTATGTCAGTGATCCTTAACCTTTGTATTACCTTGTAGTAGTAAATTATGTTGTATTTCCAAGCTTGGAAGTTGTTGCCAAGAGTCCGACTAGAAATTTGCATGGGTGCCATTTCTGATTTCCCAAAAGATGTGTTGCATGGGCGCCATTTCTGATTTCCCAAAAGAAGATTTCCAAATGAAGGATCCCTGAGAGTTAGGAGTGAAGAAAATCAAGTTGTGAGGGTCCCAATTTGGGGATTTTTTTGTTGTTCCAGAGCTGTGCCCAAGAACTTGATTTGTTGGATATCTTGTTCCACCAGGTTTTCACGTTGAGAGTTCCATTGCACTTGATTAGATCCCTTAGGCTTAAGCCTCCCATTTTCTTTGGTGAACAGATTGTGTCCCATTTGAAAAGAGGCCATTTGTGAGTGATTTTATCACCAATCCAAAGAAAAGTATGTTATCTTCCAGATGGAATTGAGCACCCATTTGGGGGTTGCTAGAACAGAGAAGAGATACAACGACATCGTTTGCAAAACAGATTTTATGAGAACTAGGCACCCTGCTAGATTGAGGGTTCTGAAGGTCCAGGAGGAGATATTTTGAGTTAATTTGTCTATGAGTTCCTTCTAGGTGGAGTGTTTTATGGTTGAGGAGATTAGGGGAGCACCCAGGTATTTGGAGGGGAGAGAGGAGAAAGAAAAACCTAGGGTTCAAGCAATGTTTTGTTGGGTATTAGGGGGCGTGTTGAAGAAGAAGATGAGAGATTTTTCCAAGTTAACAGATGCTCCCGAGGCATTTGAGAAGATGTTGAGAAAGATTTTAAGGGTGCATGATTCTTGAATTGAGGGGTGTGCGAGGAGTAGGTTATCATCAACAAATATTTGGTGGGTTAAGGTATTACTATTGTGGAGATTTAGTCCTTTAAGAGAGCCAATTGTGATGGCGTTTATTAACATTCAACTTAACCCTTCAACCATAAGGATAAAAAGAAAAGGGGAGAGGGGATGTCCTTGTCAGATTCCTCAAGAGGGGATGAAGGTGGGGGAGGGGGAGAATTTGAAAATAATAGAGCACAATGTGGAAGAAAGGAGAGAGAGGATCCAACATACCTAGTCTTAACTAAACTCGAAGGCTAGGAGAATATTTTCAATGTATTCCCAGCCGAGGCGATCTAAAGATTTGGAGAGGCCTATTTTAAGAAGCATGCCCAGTTTCTTGGTGGTTTTTAGGGAGTGGATGAACTCATGGAATAGAATAATTCCATCCAGGATCTACTTTCCCTCGACATAGCCCATTTGTTTGGGGGAGATAAGCAAGGGAAGGAGAGGTTTTAACCTGTTTTCTTTGACTTTAGTGATGATTTTGTAGATAACATTGCAGAGAGCTATGGGTATGTACTTACATGGAGATGCAACATTTTATTCTTTGGGGATCAAGGTGAGTAAGGTGGCGTTGAGGTCAAGGACGAACCATTGATGATTACGTGACTCTTCCACAATTTCCAGCACACCCAACTTTAGTATATCCTAGCAGGCATGGAAGAACTTGATTGTAAAACCATCCGGCCCAGGAATTTTTCCTTCTTTCATTTGCATGACAACAAATTCCACCTCTTGGAGAGTAATTTGGGGCATTAGGGAGGCATTGTGTTGATCAGTGACTAAACTAGGGATGTGATTGAATACTCATTGAATGGCGTCCCCCCTGGAGCGGTTCTCCTCTGTGAGTAGATCTTCGAAGTAGGACATCGACTCAATTTCGATGTCCTTGTGGGTTTCGAGCCAAGTGCCATGTTTCTTTTTAAGGAAAGAGATTTTGTTGTGCATTTTGTGCTCGATGGTTGAGTGGTGGAAGAAAGAGGTGTTGCGTTCTCCTTCCTTCATCCATGAGATTGTTGATTTTTGTTTCCAAATCATTTCTTCTTGTTGACATCGCTCCTGTATTTGGGATTGAAGTCCTGATTCTCCATGTGAGAGACATGTCAAGCATCCTTC
>ML808125.1:692138-704246 GCA_009831015.1 Picea engelmannii | reverse complement strand
TGCTCCTGGTGCAAGTTCTATTGAGAAGTCGATGTCCCTTCTCAGAGGTAAACCTGGTACCTCTTCTGGAAATACATCTCTTTATTCTCTTAGTGTGGGGTGGTCTTCGAGGCTTGGTTTGTCACCTTCAATTGCTTTCAACATCTGTATTGCATATAGTGGACATCATTTTCTGCAATACTTTCTCATTTGAAGTGTTGATATTTTTCTCACCGGGATAGGTTTTTGGATCCCTTCAAGGGTTATTTTTCTTCCTTTTTCACTTACACATTCCAAGGTTTTATGGTAACAGTCCAGTTTGGATTTATGGGTGGCTAGCTAGGCCATACCAATCAACATATCATATGATCCTAGGGGTAATATGTTAGGGGTTTCTTGGGTGGGGAATTCGCCCATAATGAATTGGCAGGTTGGTATGACTTCCGCTACTCTTCTTTTGGTGCCATTGGCTAACTGTACCAACCATAGCTTGGCATTTTTATGTGGCTATAGTTTACATTTATCCATAGCCTTAGGGGCTATATAACTCAAATTTGAACCAGGGTCAATCAAAATAGACACTAGATGGTTGGTGATCATACCTTCGATTTCCACCACTGAAGCTTGGTGGTCATCTTGGTTATTATCCAAGGCTGCATAAATTTGTGGCACACTCCTGGCCATGTCATTGATGGTGATAGCTTCTTGAACATTGTAAATTCTTCGGTTGTTTTGTTGTCGATGCGGGCAGTCCCTCAGTAGATGTTCTTCTCCACAACCCCAACATTTCAAAGGTTCTCTCTTTGGGTTATCAGTCTTTACTGGGGCAGATCCAGAAATTTTCTTTCCATTCACGGAGGGAAAGTTCTGCTGGTGTACACTTCCAGCTGGGTAGCTCATACTTGAGTTCTTTTTATAGCCCTTAAATATTGGGGATTTAAACTTCTTTTTCTGGAATCCCGAACTATTCTTCTGCTTCCAGCCTTCGCGGAGTCCTGTCCGAGGCCCAAGCTGTTCATAACAATATCTTGCCTTTCGGATATTACCTTCTAGGGTCTTTGGTTCGTCAAATTCAATCTTGTTCTGATAGTCCTTAGGTAGTCCACTGATGAATCATTGCACCTTTTCCTTTTCTTCTTTTATATAGGCTACATACCTCAGCAACTCGAGGAATCGACTGACATATTCCTCTATGGTTAGTTGCCCCAGCTTGAATTCATAGAATTCTTTAGTCTTTTCGTCAAAGTATTTTTCCGACAGATATTTATTTCTGAAGTATTTCTCAAACCGTTCCCAAGACAGGTCTTCTTCATGAATCCCTTTTACATTCTTAAGGTCTTCCCACCAAATGGAAGCCTTTCCATTCAAGTTGAAGGTGGCTACTCAGGCCTTCAATTTTTTTGAGAAATCATGGACTCTGAAATACTTCTTTAGTCCAAGCAGCCAGGCCTCTGCTTCCTCTCCTTTCTTTATTTCACCGTCGAAGGAGGGTGGTTTGGACTTCTTGAACTCTTCAAGATTATGACTCTTGGAAAGTTTCTACTTCTTTTGTTTTCTTCAGAAATGAGAACTAGTTCTATTCCTAGAAGATCCCTCCGAGTTGCCAGCTTCCTTTCCAGAATAATTGTTTGACGCTTGTCCCTTATCTTTGGGGTGGACCTTTCTAGAGGTGCTCCTTTCAGTGTGGCCACTAACATGACCACATTTCTATGTCTCAGGTTCATGTTGCAATTGTCTTTGTATGTCGGATAAGCTCTGCAGTAAAACTGCATTAATTTCCTTTTGCTTCTCTTTCTCTTTTATCATCCTCTCGTTGTTAGCCTTGCATCTCTGCAATTCGACCATGAGGCTCCTCACAGTCTCAGCTAGTTGTGGAGGGCTCCCTACCACCCTTCTTTCATCAGACTCTTTGTCTCTATTGTGGGAGCCCTCCCCCACTTCATGGTGAGTCACCATTCTATACGTCTGTAATTTCCCGCAGTTGATCTTCCGCTTGTGTGAAAAAGAAAAACGTTGGTTGTTAGTCAATGTTTATATTCATTTATAACTAGTACATAATTCATATTTTTCACATGCACACGCACAATAGGAGTTTTCATTCTCAACCTCAACTTGTGATTAAGGGGGTTAAGATAGAGGGTTACTCCTTTTAGGAGTACTCCAAATGGAGTCTCTGCACAACCCGTTCATGAGCTCAAGCAAGCCAAGTGTGGTAACCATGCTCTGATACCAATTTGTAACACACCCACTATGAGAACTAATATTTTTAGGATTTTTCCTTCTTTTCACCGAGGAACAGAATCCCCAAATTCCTATGGAGCCTGATGCAGACCCTACCATCCCTTATCCTTACCCATGTGATCGTTGGCTATGACCACGGGCCTTACTAGAGAGGTGCTTCCGAATTTTGTGATTTGGGAAATCACGATGCATGTGTTCCCCTGCTTTCTTGTCTCTCGAAGTGCCTAAGTCCAAAAGGGACCAACAATTTGTCACATCTAACAATGCCTCGGATTAAAACCTGGCATCCCACCTTTTGGAGTTTCACGTACCGGGTTTTTCGTGGTAGAAGAGGGTGAGGGGTTCTTACCCTTCGGTTTTCCGGGTGCCGAAACATCGAAAACCAAATCTACATGCGCTAAGCCATATCAGGATTTCACAAGTCGGGAACTTGGGACTAGCATGTACCAGGGGCTTGCTTCTAGATATATTGGGTGCCAAAATACCGAGACATCAAGACTTATCCATGCTATTATTATTTCGGTGTTTCGCAAGTCGGGGTTTCGCGATATACACAGACATAAGGTATCGTACTTAGGTTTCCCGAGAGCCAAAACTCCTAAGCCCGTATTCATATCTAAGATCATTTTGGGGTTTCGCAAGTCGAGACTTCACGACCGGCGAGTACAAGGGAACTGACCCTTGGGTTTCCCGGGTGCCAAAACACTGAAACATCCAAACTCTAGACGCACTATGTCATTTCAGGGTTTTGCAAGTTGGAATTTTGGGACTGGCGATTACAAGAGACTTTCCCTTAGATATCCCGGGTGCTGAAACACCAAAACACCATATCTCATCCATGCTATTATCATTTCAGGATCTCGCAAGTCAGTATTTTGGGATATGCACAGACATGAGATTTCGCACTTAGGTTTCCCTGGGAGCTGAAACTCCGAAGCATATATCCTCTAAACTCACTTCAGGGTTTCGCAAGTCGAGATTTCGCGATGTGCGATTACAAGAAGTCTCGCATCTGGGTCCCCCGGAAGTTGAAACTCCGAAGTTCATATATATATATATATATATATACGCTAAGCTCGTTTCGGGGTTTCACAAATCAATATTTCGCGACATGCGATGACAAGATGTCACGCATTTGGGTTTCCCGGGAGCTGAAACTCTGAAACACTGATATATATATAACGCTAAGTTCATTTCGAGGTTTCGTAAGTTGGGAATTTGCGACATGCGAATACAAGGAAACTTGCCCTTGGGTATCCCACGTGCCAAAACACCGAAACACCAAACTCTAACCACGCTATACCATTTCAGGGTTTCGCAAGTCAGGATTTCACGACATGCGAAGACAAGGAAACTTTCCCTTGGGTATCCTGAGTGCTGAAACGCCGAAACACCAAACTCTAAGGGAACCATTCTTTTTGGTACAAGGTTTCCAAACTTAGGCCATAAAATCCTTCAACAGATTCTTGGGTAATTATCAACAGGCTTGGTGACCTAACTGAAAGGCCTTCTTAAATTATCGAGCTATGAACTCTGTGACAGGGGTGAGGTAAGCTTAAGAATTTTTTTAAAAATGGTAGTCCTTTCAAGGAACTTACTCCTACTCAAGAATATGATGGAGCTTCCAGGAAGGAGGTGCCTTCGGGAAAACAAGCGAGGGCATGGCATGGTTCAAGTAAATGGGACAACTCTCTAGGGAATGAGCTCGAAATTTGAACTTATTCGTTCTATACTTAAATTGATTATAGTTATATAAGTATAATCACGCATTCATTGTTGTTGATCGAAACACCAGGCAAACACTTCTATGCAGAAATCAATCATTATAAATGTACAAACATGAGAATGCATCCATTTGATTCAATTCAAGATACGAGATGTAAACACTTATCAGAAAGAGCACCATATATGGCATGACCACTGAGAGGGGTGCTCGTTTCCACCCAACTGTAGGCTCAACGACTCCAAATGGATTTACCACTAGCCACCCCCGAGCTAGAACACGATGCTTTGAGATTCAGTCTCTTACTTCCCGCTCATCGGAAGTCCAGGACGAAGGTTACTCTCCTTCTCCTCTGCTCATGACTCCCTGTATTTTCCGGAGTTCCTCTGGTTCTCCTTCTGCGATTCCTGTCACATTCCCCTCCACACACTTCCTTTCTTTCTTTGTCCTGCAAGGTTGCGTGTGGCGCAAATTCCCTCACAATGGTCAGGTCTGAGGGCTTCTACGGATGGGCGGTTCACCCCCATCGCCTCATTAACTCATGTGGAGCCTCCCCACCTACCATCTTGGTGAGTAATTCATTCCAAGGCCAGAGAGCAGATTTGGTCTTTGAGCCAGTAAAGACCAACACGGTATTGGTTCAGTGGAAGTTAACGCCACCATTCCAGGTGACTTCCACCACCTTTCATCAGCCATCGTGGTCTCTTTTTCAGCACATCCCCCTCTTATCAGTCATGCAACATATATATACACACATCATTTACATTCATCGACCCTTTTATACAGGGTCCGTCAAATCACACATTCACATCTTGGAGTTTTCCATAATTCTTGGCCAATATAGTTATTTTTACAAACTGGGGGAAATAGGGTGGTACAAATTGTCCCTGGGAATGGACAAAAATTGGGCCTGCCCTTAATGGGAAAATAGGCGGGGAAGAGAATTGATTAGTCTTCCTGCCCTTGATGGGAAACCAGACTTACAAAAACTTAGAGCCAACTGTTTGTTTTCTTGCTAACATAAGACAAGAAAAAAATTTAAATTTATAGATAAAAAGACTGAAAAAAGAACATAAGTCTAAGAATCAAGAGTGATTTTTGGTCACGACGGGAGGGCGATCCGAAGGAATTTATTTGAAAAAGAGGCATCCACCAAAATTATTATTGTTGTCTCTATGGGAGCTAAAGCTCTTTGATCTTGGATCCTTGATCGAGAGGCCTGCGCTCTTGATGAAGGGAGCCATCAAAGATCTGTGCTTTCCTGGAGCTATTGCCATTTATGAATTGATGGTAGTATCCTAAGTTGATGAGGTGCTAGGGTGGGCTGCGGAAGGAGGAGGATGGGTGTCGGGGGAGGGAGGAGAAGAAGGAGGCCGACAAGAGGTGGGGGAGTGGGGTGAGCGAGGTGAGTTGGAAGGGATTTGAACAAAGAAGCCTAGGAGGTTGAGGAGGGTGTGGGAGAAAAGGTTTTTAACCACCCAATAACTGTGATGGTGCCTAGAGTTGAGACGAGATGCTGGGAGGGAGTCTGAAACCTCATCTTCCCGATCATGTAGAAGTTGTCTCAATGAGTCTGGAACCGAGCGATCATATTCATCCTCGTTGGCCAGGAGGGGTGGGGGAGGAACTTTGGAGGATTTCCCACTACAACCACTTCACCCCAAGGTGGGGGTGCACACTTGAAGGAGGCATGAGAGAGGAACTGTGCTTTCGGGGTTCTTCGAGGGAGGAGAGCAACTACATAATGAAAAGTTCATAGGGATACCACCTATGGAGAGAAGAGATCTAGCTCATGGAGGAGGCAAGGGAAGAATGGATGGAGAGGTCACAACTGGCAGGGAGATAGGTTCCAAGAGGAGGGGGGTTCAAATTGTATGCCATTAAGTTTACCAACCTTCACAAGCATGTGGACTGATGCAATGTACAGTAGCCATGCAGGTGGGGAGAAGGAGCCATGGGAGGAGTTAAGGAGCGACGTCTTGGGAAGGGAGGGATTTTAATATGCATGAGAAGGGAGTGAGGTGGAGTGCACTCGGTTCTCGTGTTGTGTGCTGAGGGGACTTGAGGAGTGCACCAGGTGGACACTCACATCCGAGGGAGAAGAATCCTTGAGTGCAATGTTGATATAGACTTTCCTGAGGGAGTGGTTGGAGGGCTCATCCATGGTTAGTACATGAAGGTCAGAGTTGTCTGTGAACATTTCATTGGAAATTGTATCAGCCAAGGAGTTTGCCTTGCGTCGTATGTGGAGGAGGGATATGGAGTCCCTGAAAGCCATAAGTTGAGCCAGATGATGAAGACCCTAATCCAAGCACCAATTGGGGGATATTTTTGGTATTTGAGAGACATTTTGAAGATGGATTTCCACAGATATAATTGATTTAGAGTCTACTTTAACTAAAAGAGAAAAGCGTTCTCTTTGTCGAGCAATTCTGAGGCCATGGATAAGACCCAAGAGTTTGATGACATTGTTTTTTTCATGGCATATGGCTCAGTAGTAAATACGGATGATGGAACATTTTTTTTCTTTGAAGACACCTCCAAAACCCGCAGGACTAGGATTACCTTTTGAGGCACCATCGAAGTTGAGTTTGAGGAAACCGAGAGGAGGGGAACACCAACATACTTTGATTTTGGGGGCCCTCATGTGGGAATATGAGGAAGAGAGGGGGACCACATGGGTGCTAGGAGTGATGTCCCATCCATAAATAATTAAAGATTCATTTGGATTCTATTTAAAGTCGAGGTTAGACTGAGATTGGAGATGAATTGTTTCTAGCATATGTTTTATGCAAATGGACGAGAGGGTGTCTTCTAAGGAAGACTGGTCTTCAAATATGCGGTGGTCGCGCTCTTTCTAGATGTTCCAAATTATGAATCTAGGGAGTAGCTGCCAGAGGTGGTTGTGAATTGTGTTCTGGTAGGGATTGTCGACCCATTTTTTGAGAGTATGAGTTATGTTTCCATGACCCCGATCAGATTTTCTACAGAGCATCGCTTCCTTATCACATAGTTTGTTGAAGAAGAACAATTTTCAAGTAGATGTTATATGGATTCCTCGTTGTTGTTGCAAAGAGAACAAATCGATGGTCCAGAGAATCACCTTTTGAGGATGTTTTCCCAAGTGAGGATGCACCTATGGTGGACCAACAATAGAAAGATTGAGATTTTTGGCTAAGTTATGACGGACCAAAGCTTTTCCCAACCATGTTATGGAAGATCTCGCAGGGGGGGGGGGGTGAGAAGTTGATAGGCTTCTTTGAAAGTGAAAATTCCTTTTGGCGAGTACCCCCATCTGAGCTTGTCATTTTCCGAACTGATTTGAATTTTCCGATTGCTTACATATTGCACTATTTTCATTTTGGTTTTTGTCGGCAGGTGGAGAAAGGAGTTCTGGAGCGGTAACCATTTCCTAAAGTTTTGTTGATCCATAGTATGTCAGTGATCCTTAACCTTTGTATTACCTTGTAGTAGTAAATTATGTTGTATTTCCAAGCTTGGAAGTTGTTGCCAAGAGTCCGACTAGAAATTTGCATGGGTGCCATTTCTGATTTCCCAAAAGATGTGTTGCATGGGCGCCATTTCTGATTTCCCAAAAGAAGATTTCCAAATGAAGGATCCCTGAGAGTTAGGAGTGAAGAAAATCAAGTTGTGAGGGTCCCAATTTGGGGATTTTTTTGTTGTTCCAGAGCTGTGCCCAAGAACTTGATTTGTTGGATATCTTGTTCCACCAGGTTTTCACGTTGAGAGTTCCATTGCACTTGATTAGATCCCTTAGGCTTAAGCCTCCCATTTTCTTTGGTGAACAGATTGTGTCCCATTTGAAAAGAGGCCATTTGTGAGTGATTTTATCACCAATCCAAAGAAAAGTATGTTATCTTCCAGATGGAATTGAGCACCCATTTGGGGGTTGCTAGAACAGAGAAGAGATACAACGACATCGTTTGCAAAACAGATTTTATGAGAACTAGGCACCCTGCTAGATTGAGGGTTCTGAAGGTCCAGGAGGAGATATTTTGAGTTAATTTGTCTATGAGTTCCTTCTAGGTGGAGTGTTTTATGGTTGAGGAGATTAGGGGAGCACCCAGGTATTTGGAGGGGAGAGAGGAGAAAGAAAAACCTAGGGTTCAAGCAATGTTTTGTTGGGTATTAGGGGGCGTGTTGAAGAAGAAGATGAGAGATTTTTCCAAGTTAACAGATGCTCCCGAGGCATTTGAGAAGATGTTGAGAAAGATTTTAAGGGTGCATGATTCTTGAATTGAGGGGTGTGCGAGGAGTAGGTTATCATCAACAAATATTTGGTGGGTTAAGGTATTACTATTGTGGAGATTTAGTCCTTTAAGAGAGCCAATTGTGATGGCGTTTATTAACATTCAACTTAACCCTTCAACCATAAGGATAAAAAGAAAAGGGGAGAGGGGATGTCCTTGTCAGATTCCTCAAGAGGGGATGAAGGTGGGGGAGGGGGAGAATTTGAAAATAATAGAGCACAATGTGGAAGAAAGGAGAGAGAGGATCCAACATACCTAGTCTTAACTAAACTCGAAGGCTAGGAGAATATTTTCAATGTATTCCCAGCCGAGGCGATCTAAAGATTTGGAGAGGCCTATTTTAAGAAGCATGCCCAGTTTCTTGGTGGTTTTTAGGGAGTGGATGAACTCATGGAATAGAATAATTCCATCCAGGATCTACTTTCCCTCGACATAGCCCATTTGTTTGGGGGAGATAAGCAAGGGAAGGAGAGGTTTTAACCTGTTTTCTTTGACTTTAGTGATGATTTTGTAGATAACATTGCAGAGAGCTATGGGTATGTACTTACATGGAGATGCAACATTTTATTCTTTGGGGATCAAGGTGAGTAAGGTGGCGTTGAGGTCAAGGACGAACCATTGATGATTACGTGACTCTTCCACAATTTCCAGCACACCCAACTTTAGTATATCCTAGCAGGCATGGAAGAACTTGATTGTAAAACCATCCGGCCCAGGAATTTTTCCTTCTTTCATTTGCATGACAACAAATTCCACCTCTTGGAGAGTAATTTGGGGCATTAGGGAGGCATTGTGTTGATCAGTGACTAAACTAGGGATGTGATTGAATACTCATTGAATGGCGTCCCCCCTGGAGCGGTTCTCCTCTGTGAGTAGATCTTCGAAGTAGGACATCGACTCAATTTCGATGTCCTTGTGGGTTTCGAGCCAAGTGCCATGTTTCTTTTTAAGGAAAGAGATTTTGTTGTGCATTTTGTGCTCGATGGTTGAGTGGTGGAAGAAAGAGGTGTTGCGTTCTCCTTCCTTCATCCATGAGATTGTTGATTTTTGTTTCCAAATCATTTCTTCTTGTTGACATCGCTCCTGTATTTGGGATTGAAGTCCTGATTCTCCATGTGAGAGACATGTCAAGCATCCTTCCAGGATGATATTTAGCTGTAAGGTCTCCATGTTATTCTCTAGGGTGTTTTTGGCTCCGAATATGTTCCCAAAGGTCGTTTTGTTCCACTCTTTTAGATATTGCTTCAACATTTTTAGTTTTTTTTGAAATATGTACATTTTGGTGTGGCCTAGGGGATGGGTGGACACCCACAATTGTTGCATCATAGGATTGAAATCTGGGCCAGGTAACCAAAATTTTTCGAATCTGAAGGGGTAGAAATGGTCCTTTCTTATTTGGTGTCAGTGTAATCAGATGGGCTAGTGATATGATCTTGAGGAGGGGAGAATGGAGGAGGAAAGTTCATCCCCCACTATTGCGATGTATTTAGATACTAGAAATCTATCGAGGCATGAGGCGATATGAGATGAGCTTCCACGTCGGTTATTCCAGGTGTAAATTAGATTGGTGGTTTCCAGATCCACCAGTTCATTGTTCTCAATGAAGTTATTGAAGTCAGTTTCCTCCTGTGTGAGTAGGCAGGGACCTCCTTTTTTTTCCTGAAGATTCGTGATGAGGTTGAAGTTGCCACACTGAGGATCCAATTATGTCTGGGATTTTCTTTCTTATACTAGTTCGGGAGAATTAGAAGATTGATCTTTTGTTCAATAGTTTGTGGACCATAGACATTAGTGATGAAGCCATGAACATTTGTACCTATAAGGTGGTAGGATGTTGAGATGGATTTTATGGTTGTGGTGAAGTCACTGATGGTGATGGATGAAGGATTCAAATATATTAAAAGCACCTGAGGCCCTGACCGCATCCATTGCAATGGATTTGTTGTTTTTCCAAAGCCACGAAAGCAAAGTCTGTAGATTTTTACTGTTTCTTTTTGTTTCCCGAATCATGAGTATTGTGGTTTTTTCTTGGTGAATTTTCCTTTGGAGAATTCTATATTTGTTGACACCATTGATTCCCCTAACATTCCAAGAAATGACTTTTATTGGGAGCCTTGTGTGTTGGAAGAAAAAAATCCAGTGATTTGAACATATTTCCCTGACTCCACTAACCTGGAACCCAGAGAGGCGATGCATTGGAGATCTGTTTTGCACCCTTGCTTTTTGAGATCTTTGATAACCTTTTTTCAGATCAGTTGGTGGGCTATTTTGTATCCCAATTCTAGCATGCAATTTGGATTTGGTGAGGACCTGCTTGAGGATATGAATCTTCTTTGGGGCTATCTTGTGGGAAGCATGTTTTTTGCATGAATCCTCTAGTCCCAGGAGAGCTAGCTGACCTAGATCCATATATCCCATGTCTTCATCTATTAGTGTGTCAAAATCCTAACAAGTGGAATAGATCATGTTTTTGAGAAGCAACATTGAGGACGGGTTGGGTTGGGATTTGATCTCCGTGAGGATTGGATTTTTAGAGGGAGTGCTTCTTTGGTTTTTCATGGTATCCTGGTGTTTCTTTTTGGGGGCTAGGTGGATTTGTTCCTCAATGGGTTCTTCCCCGGTTGATTGTTGGGAAAGGGATTGAAAGCTGTTGGTTGTCAACGGGTCTGTGGATTTGGCTGCGACATGGGATTTCTGGTTTTTTCTTCGTCAAGTGGGGATTGTTCTGAATCCTTCCTCAACCATGAGAGGCATATTTGTGGGTTGTGGATGGATTTTTCTTAGGGTAGTCTCTGAAGAGGTGCTTGTGTTCATGGCACTTGTGACATCTGAAGGGGACATGCTCATTGTAGCACACCCAACCCCTTAAGTACCTTTTTAAGGGATGGGGAATAAAAAAATTTCTTTCCTCCATCATCTTGAATCCTCTTCTTGAGATATCAATCACATTATTCTCATCAAGATATTTCCAACGAATGTTACCATGCTCAAATCCGAGCTCTGGATTAGAGTTTATGCCCTTCCAAATATCTTGAGGAATCATTGGTCGAAGGCCACATGGAACCCATGTGGGTTCACCTCATTCACACCATTCCATCTGGCATGGACTTGACCATGTTTTTCATCCCTTAGTGATGACATGGCCGTTGGAGAGGTGGTTACATGGGATGTTCTTCTCACCTTCATGATCGCCGATCCTTCGAGCCTTCATCCTTCCTATCCATGTCTGAAACATTCATGTAGTCCTGAAGTCCCAGAGTACCCTAGCACTCATATTTCTATGGTGGAGATCAACCCACTGTTAAATCTAATGGTCAATATCTGCACTCTTTAAATGCATGTGTTTAAGGGATTTTGACGTTCGACGCTTAACGCCCTTCTCAATATTCACATATCTTCAGTAGTCCTGAAACCCAAAAATCCTACCACGTGGCTCCATCCTTCGACCCTTGTGACTCATCCATTATACCACACCAAATCCATCCAAAGGTCTGAAACTTGGACTCTCGAAGGGTGTTGTAGAAAAATTCCCCTATGAACAAGTGAATATCCTCTTGGATTCTAGACCCCTATTGTTATCGAACTAATCGGTAGGTGTGGACACTAACAGATATCCCTAGATCCACTTGGATCTAGAACAAAACAAGACAGGACATGAATCTTTCCCTAAGTTTTGTCCATTGAATTAGCTAGTAGGAAGGAACAACATACCTTATTATCGCTTCCTAGGGTCTCTGTTGCTCCCGCTTCGCTCCGGTGCTCTCGTGAGGTCAATACCAAGACAACACAAACCAACCAAAGTGAAGATAGCAAAATATATTCAATTGTCAACTTATGTGTATGATCAAGGAATTACACAATAAAGTGAGAATAGCTTTATGGGAAAGGGACATG
>ML808125.1:666682-692088 GCA_009831015.1 Picea engelmannii | reverse complement strand
CAATTCTCCAATGAATCTTGCTTAACCTTTTCCATGAGAATTCCCTCAATATATAGGAGAGAATGAGATAGTTACTTGGATAAGAATGATCCCACAATATCAGGGAATCCAGTACAAGGATAACCATTCGAATGCCAACCCATGGTTCTAGAAGATTCCCTTCTAGAACCATCGAGAATTCATCTTTTTCCATGCTTTAGGACGAGTTCGCACCCTATTTATTTAGCACAGTGTGAGAAGTTCGCACCCTAATATATTAGCAGCTTGCGAACCCTCTTCAAAAGTGACTTTTCTAGGAAGAGATGAAAGTAACTTCTCTCAGGAGAAAGTTCTTATGAAGAGCCTGAGTACACCATCATTAATACACCATCATGATGACCAAAATCATGGGTAACAGAATGCCCCCCAAAGTATGAGGTTGGAATCGGTGACAGTTGAAAGACTTTGTAAGCTGCATGTGTGTGTCGGAAACTAGGAGCACACCTCATCGGAACCCTGCGAACAACCAAGCATCTGCAGAATATCATATATACCAATTCTGAGGTAGGCATTCCCATACTCAGATCACAGAAAGATGACAATTGTAGACATGGGTCATGGCTACCAATCATACACTGTGGATCCATGCCGTCAAAATATAGCATAGCCACCAGGAATACACTGTGGATATATGTGAAAAACTTCAAATTGAGACGACATAGCCACGAGACATACACAGTGGATCTATGTGTCACAGATTATACATTCTCCATCGCAACCTGGACAAAGAGATGATATCCAGGGTCTTCAATCTCGCCGCCCAAAGTACGAATCTAACCATGTGATTACATGTGCTGAAGTCGAACATGGTAGAAACCACTTGATTACCGGTCATTGATGAAACCGTTAACAAGTGCGAGGGAAATCACCTTTCATGTCAATGACTCCCAAGGTACTCTAGTACAATCCATCGAGTGTGAAGGAATGAGTTGAAGTCAAACATCTGATGGAATCTTTCGATCAGGGGTCAATGATGTAAACCCACTGTCGAAAGCAAGGAAACCTGCCATTGAGGCATGCAAGATCTAAGGTACCAAAGAATTTCTAAGTCTTGCTTCCGGATAATGAGCTAAATTCGACGGAACAAAACTCGTCACAGGAGGGCCTTGATGTATCCCCCATCAATGACACGAAATGAGTAACATATTTTGAAGTTGAAACAGAGTATGATGTAAATTGGACTAGACACAAGGAAGGCTGAAAAGGAGAGAAAGGACAACTGCAGATGGCTGACTCAATAGAGGTTTCAGATGGACTTCTCTTGAACATATGAACGACACGACCAATGATTTGGCAGCATTGACTCAAAGACAACACAGGGAATGACCTTGTAGCAAATTGAATGAGAGACAAATGGATTTCCAAAACCAGCTTCAAATGATGAATAGGGGGTGTCATGTTCAAGAGAGACACTTACTACCAATCAATACGAAGATGATAACATATCCCTTTCCCAAATCCCCCCCCCCACCATTTATGGTGAGTACCTCTTTATTTTTACGCAAGCTTGAGGAGGATAACATATGCTTGTTGATATAAGCTTATACTTCATATAAGTCCTTCGAAGTATGTTTAACAAACCCTAAGAAGGAGTGGTTTGGTCCCATTACGAGTATGTCGATGTTTGTTTAACGAGTCCAAAGATAGAAAACTCGAAGGTTTTTCATGATTATAGAGTCTAGAAAAACACTTAAAAGAGAACTCTCTTAGTTCCTTTTTCATAAAATAGTCCGATGAGACCGAAAAAGAGATAAATTATCACTCACCAGATGCTTTCTTCAAATACTTTATCGAGCGTGAAAATAGCAAGGTCGCTCGGCTATCTTTTCATTTTTAGAGAGTCTGAAAAGAGCTTAAAGAGGACTCTAGGGTGGTTCCTTTTTCGTATAACCTTGTTGAGCCCGAAAAAGTGATAAAAGTATGCTCAATCATGTTCTCATGTATTTTTGAGCGCGAGAATGGACAAAGACCACGCTCGAGGTTTTATACAAAAATCGTAAAAAACAATCAAAACATGCGATGGAAAAAGAAAAATTATGTCCGCATCCCGGTACATGACCATCGAAATCGTTACGCCTGCAAAAGTTACACTCAAAAGGACATTAGGGATTAGGGTTTAATAAATAAATAATTATTAAAAAACCAAATAACATGGTAAAAGTAAATAAAAAAGAGTAAAACTCTTTTTACCATATCATTTTCACTTTTCCACTATTTGAGCCCAAAAAACCCCTCTTTTACCCTCGAAGTTCGACGTTAGATTGCGGGAGTTACGAGCGTCCATTTGTCGAGCCGTCAGTGACAGTGAGGTAGGCTCTTTGTCCTCTACTCTTTCATGGTTTAATTTTGCATTTTCATTGGTTAAAACTCATTTTTGAGTTGGTTTTATGAGCCCTACTTGTGCTCAGCCATTCTCGCAGGTGGGCTACACGGGACTTGCGAGAATGGGTCATTCTCATAGGTGAGCCCATAGAAGTCTGCGAGGTTCTCGCACTATGCCCAAAGGGCACCCGCGAGAATTGCAAAGAACAAAATTTTTAAAAAAATTAGTCAAATAAAGAGAACCAATTCATGAATAGAGTTGCTAATCCTCTTTTTGTGCTTCTTATGCAGGTAATTGGCCATCAAAATGGTTCTTGAATGGTGTGAAAGGGAGCACGAAGAAGACAATGCTATTGCTGGAAATCATCCACCCACTATTGCTGCTTTGAGAAACTGTGGCCTTCTGAATTACTTTCGTATCCCGAGCATGAGGGTCCAAGTCAGGTTATTAGAGTACCTGGTGCATATGTGGGATCCCGATCAGCAGGTATTTCATATGGGGGTCCACACACTGTCCTTAGATATTGAGGACATTTACTTTTTGACTAGACTTTCATGGCGGGGGTACCATCTAAGCCTGACTGGTAGCAGAGGTGGTGGGCTGCCCATGAGTGAGTACTGCCGCATACACTGTGTTCCCGAGGCAGAGAGAAAGAAAGGAAAAGTAGCTATTTGGGGGGTACATGATTTGACCCTCTGTACTATCTTGTTCACCATAGCTCGGATGGAGGGGTGCTCTGCTCCTCACATGGCGCTACAGAGTTACTTCCAGTATGCTATAGAGTGTACTGAACCTCGGGTTTTCAACTGGGTAGATGCTGTGCTGTGTAGTATGAAAAAGAAGTTGACCAAATGCAGACGAGGTGACCTGAAGAAATTCAGGTACAAATCTTTGTTAGTGTCCTTCTTCCTTGAGAGGGTTCCATTACTGAGGCTGCAGGTTGAGTGGGATTTACCGGCTCCCAGGGATCCAAGGATGCTGAGATGGTGTCGGCTCATGGCCCGACACGTAGCTGGACCGATCATCAAGTATGATGATACCTTCTTTGACTATCTTCAACCACAGATGTTGATGGTTGACGATTATTCTTATGCCGGGTTGAATTTTCGAGGAGATCTGGACTTAGTACTGCTAGAGGATGATCAGTGGGGGGAACTTGGTAAGAAGTACGCACATTTTTTTTCTTTTTAAATGTTTTTGTAAATTTTAATCATATTCAAATGTTTTTTATATGTTCGTCCAAAGACTAAATACAAAATTCATTTTTGATGTCACAGATGTTGGACCTTACCGACCTCCTGGTACTTCTCCCATTCAGTAGCGAGGAGAGGTAGCGCCAGCGCCACAATACGCCGAGGATTATCAAGTAGTGGAAAAAAACCTAGAGGGCTTGATCGCAGATATTCTAGACATGCCTCTTGAAGAGGTTCCACAACGTGATCAACATCATACAGTAGGGGTGTCAAGGTACATGAGTTGATTGCTCCGTAGAGTTGCCCGGGCAGTCATGTGTTACCGTGAATGTCATCCATGACGTCACTTTGTAGAAGCTATGAGCTTCATATTTTGACATTTTGGTCTTCGGACAAAACTTTTTGTAAAAAACTCTTTTGATCGTTATATATACAGACGGCTTCTACCAGTTTATCATGTGTTGTGTGAAAAATGATATGATTTATTTATAAATGATTCAAATGTCTGTCTAATACATAGTTAGCCAATGCATTTGTTAATGTATTTAGACATCTAGGAATATGTTGATATTCAATGTAATCAAAATAACGTCCCAAGAGGTGAATTCACAAATACACCCGTAATAAAGTAGGACTTCGAATAGTATAGACATTACTTAACTGTAGTACTACAAGCCGTGAATCGAGTCACACAACAAAATGACAAATTCTAAGCGAGATAGCATCAACCAATAATTCGATAACGATGTTATACTCTGCAATATTGCTGGTCGCACGGCCGAGACACACACATCGTAAGGATACAAGTTCGTTTGTAGGGGCGTAAATTTCCCATGTAGCGGAAGCAAGGTTCCGAGTACTATGGCTAGCGCCATCAGTGAAGCCAATCTAGGGTAGTGAAGACTCCGACATTTGGAAATCAAACACAACGTCACATAAGGGCAGAGACCAGATAACGACAAAAGAAATCTATAGTAACACACAAGAAGCATGATACAATAAAAATACAAGTACTCATGCACAGATGATTGTATGCATAGTACTTATTCAAGTACAACCCATTCCTGGGTTCACTCAAAGGGATACCATCGTAATCTACCAACTCATAAGATCCTTTTTCCCAAACTCATCGAACGATATAAGGACCCCGCCACATGGCTTCGATTTTCCCAGCTCCTAACATATCTCGATCTTGTTCATAGAGGAGAACAAGATATCCTTCGGAGAAAACGCGAGGCTTGACATGCTTGTCGTATTGGGCCTTGACAAGCTTTTTCTGAGCTTCTATACTAGGGTGGCATCGCATCGAGTTTCGTCTAATCTCATAAGATACAATAGACGTTCTTCCTCAGCAGAAGTGTTTGGTAGGAGTTCAACAACTAGTTTTAAAGAGGATATCTTGCATTCAATCGGGAGAATGGCTTCCACACCATAGACTAACTGGAAAGGTGTAAACCCAGTAGTGGACTTGACGGATGTCTGGTATGCCCACAATGCCGAAAAAAACATTGTGTGCCAACTTGTTTTATGAATCCCTATCATTCGTTGGAGCATAGTTATGAGAACTTTGTTAATCGCTTCGACTTGGCTATTGGCTTGTGGGTAATAGGGCGTTGAATTATCATGGCGAAGACCCAACTTTTCAGTAAGTTCAAACATCATACAATTCCTAAAGTGGCTACTATGATCAGTGATGATAGCTTGGGGAACACCAAAACAATCTATGACGTGATTAAAAATGAATAATGCTGCGGTCTTTCCAGTGTTTTTAAATGTCGGCATCTCCTCGGCCCATTTCGTAAATTTATCGACGGCTACAATAATGTAACCATGCCCCCTGGCTGAGTGAGGGTGACATGTCATGAAATCGATGCCCCATTTCGCAAAGGGACCAACTGAGACCACAGGGTGAAGAGGAGAAGGATGTGACCGTATCTTGTTATTATAGGTCTGGAAAGCATGGCATTTTTGAACGACAATTATGCAGTCATGAAATAATGAAGGCCAAAGATACCCTACTCATAAGATCTTCTGGGCAGTAGCATACCCAGACATATGACCACCACAGGCTCCAGAATGACAGTCATTCAGAGCTTTCTCGGCTTCGTCGAACGTTAGACAACGTTGAAAAACAGAGTCAATCCCCCGACGATAAAGAGTATCCTCGAGGATAATGTATTGACGAGATTGGTATCGTATTCGACGTCATTCAATACTGGACAAAGTTGGATGAAAAGTCTGGGTTTGGAGATATATAATGATATTACCATACCAAAGATCATCAGTGCTAATAAGGAAAAGAGATTCATCGGGTAATGAATCAGCTGCTACATTTTCTGTTGTAGAATGGGGATAGTCGCAGATCAACTTAGCAAAGACTAAGGACTTCTTAGACTTGGCACGTTCGAATTCCAAGTCAAACTCCTAGAGTATCACAATCCATTTGGAGTATTTGTCCCCTAGAAATTGACGGGTGAGAATGTGTTGCATAGGGTTGCAATGAGAAATCACGGTAGTCTTGAGTGAGAGGATATAGTGCCAGAAGCGTTGGACGGCTTGGACGACAACCAAGGCTAGTTTCTTGACATGTAAATACTTGATTTCAATAGGCGTTAGACTTCGACTCAAGTAGTAGATAACATGTTCATCGCTAGCATCATCCTCTTGGATGAGAACCATACCAATGGTGTAATCCGAGGCAGCAAGGTAGAGGAAATAATCGTGACTGTAATCGGGGGGAAAGAGAAGCGGATCACGTGTTAGGGATAATCTCAAAGCTTCAAAAGAATTGTTGGAAAAGGTATCCCAGACGAACTCAGAACCCTTTTTTAAGAGCTGCGTAAATCCATGAGTGATCTCGGCGTAATTTGGGATAAAATGACGAAGAAAGTTTTCTTTCCTCTGCAAACTTTGTAACTGGCGAAGAGTAGAAGGAGGAGGGAGATTAAGGATCGCCTCAACCTTTAAAGGATCCACCCGGATCCCTTGACGCGAAACAATAAAACCTAGAAGGCGGTCGTATTCCACGCAGAAAACACACTTATGAGGATTCAAACGTATACGATAGAACCGACAGTGAACGAAAATGGCTCGAAGGTGGGTTGGGTGATCGACTTGGCGCATTGAATGAGAGGGTAAATCATCCAAATATGGTTGAACGATGTGCTTGATATCATGGAAAGCATAAGACATAGCACGTTGAAAAGTTGCGCCAGCGTTCTTGAGACCGAAAGGAAGTTTCCGATAGGCAAAAGTACCCCAAGGACAAATAAAAGCAGTCTTGTGTTGATCCTCGAGAACAATGTTGATTTATTATGGCCGGAGAAACCATCCATGAGAGAGAAGATTTCACTTCCGACGCAATCGTTGACAATTTGATCGACGAAAGGGGTAGGAAAGTTGTCTTTGGGACAAGCTTTGTTGATATCCCTATAATCAACACATACACGAATGGTGCCTTGTTTCTTGTCAATCGGGACAAGATTGGAAACCCAGTCTATGAGAGCCATCGGATAAATAAAGCCGACTTTAAGAAGTTTCTCGACTTCAAGCTTGATAGAAGCCGATTTATGTGGGTGAACTGGACGAAAGTGTTGCTGGATAGGTTTAGCGTTGGGGTATGTATTTATCTCATGTATCACAATCGCAGGGTCGATACCCGACATTTCTTCGTAGCTCCAGGCGAAGATGTCATGAAACTCTTTGAAAAGGGATGTGTAGGTGACGATTTCATTAGAGGAACACGAAGCTCCGATATGGACATTTTCGACAATCCCAGGTTTGATGGATATGTCAAGGGGAATAGTGGGTGAGATATTTCTTAAGTTCCCTTCGGAAAAAACATCGTGTGTAGACTCGGGAATGGTGGAGATGACGACAACGGTTGATGGAGTCGAGATCCGTTGGTAGTTCTCAATGGTATGTTGCTCTAGAAAGAGGATAGAATGATGATGTCCATTGTCCCAAGGGGTGTCCTCCATGACAAACATGATCATATCGTTAGTGGGAAAAATGACACGAAAAGGATCAGGAGACAACTCACCAAGATAGGGGGTAGAAGGTGTTTCCATTTGAATGACTTGATAGGCAGATTCAACTGGACTTAACGGAATTGCATCGACGAAACGAAGATGATCTCTAGGGTTAGTTACTATCCAAGGGTCGTGAGACGCAGGAAGTTCATGAGGAGAAGTGAATATCATGTTGATGGAAGCAACAAACGAGTGTGGAACATCAGGCAGTGGAATGGGGAAAGTACCCATTAACGAAGAGTCTTTTAGAAGGCCTACACCGATGTTCTCATAACCCGGTGGGGTTTTAGAAATAAATGAGACGTTGTCAGTATGGGTATTGGAATTAAGGAAGGCTAGTTGGTCGACGGTAACAACCTTACCTTGACGGGGGAAACGTACCACACAGAAAAGGGTCGACACAACTGCGTGCATGGAATCGATCTAGCTACGGCCAAGCAGAAGATTATAATCAAGGGGAGCATCAAAGACTTCCACTTCGACTTGGATCGTTTTTCCTTCTAACGTGATGGGCAACAAAGGAAGGATACCGTAGGGCTTAAAACCAGAGCCGTTGAAGGCTTTAAGAGTGTTCTGGGATTCATTCAAAGAAGGAGAGCCAATGGCTTTCCAGCAAGCAAGAGACATAACACATGTCGAGGCACCCTCATCGATAATGGTTCGAAAAATGTTTTTGTCAGAGACAACCACTTGAATCTAGAACGCGAGTTGAGGGGGTAACCTTGGAATGTGATCTTCCAAGTCAAAGATTATTAAATTTGTATCCATCGGGTCAATTCCACTGATATCTTTCAACAGTGACTTTCGTTGTTTGGGACAACTCTGAAGGACTTCGAGGGCTAACATCGCAGAAGGTGCTTGACGCAGGTGCACCCGCAGGCACGTCCTCTCACAGGATCTCCTCTTTCCTCAGACCGAAGAACACCAAGGTTCTTTTATTTCCCTATAGGGAAATCTTCACCCACAGAAATCTCCATGCGATCCCCTCTCTGGACTCGGAGGATCAGACTTTGCGACTTCGTGAGTTCAAAGGTCGAACACTGTACTCTCGGATTGCCGAGACCTGATACCTCAGTCAACGCTGACCTTACCTTTACCCTATCGGGACTTCTGTTCTATCGTGATTTCGCCACTCGTGATATCAAGCAACTTGGTTCTCTGACTCCCGAGTCCCGATGTGCCGAAACTCCGATGACTCGCGGATTTGAATTTTCAACGGTCCCGTCGCCTCGTCGGGACTTCAGACTTCGCGGGATCGTGAATCCCGATGTCCAATGTTCAGGACTTCTTGCTGCGATATCCCGATAAGATGTGCCACCTGTCCTCCACTTTGTCTCTGTGGCCCACACTCTTCTTGTACCTGTCGGGATATCGCATATCGCAATATCACGATTCTCGTTGAAATGTTTTGGAGTTTCAATCCACGAAACCCCGATACATGATATACGTGTAGATCCAACGACTCTTGTGGCCCTGATCAACGGCTCTGCCCTCCTGAGATTTGAACTCTGTGACTCTTCTGCTGTAATCCTCCTGCTTCTCTACAAGATCCAACGGCCCATGGAAATTCACGGATTCTCCTCGGAGAATGCCGACCGTTTGTTCTTCCTTATGCAATCCACGAAATGACTAAGTGTTCTTCCACAGAACTTGTCCACTTGCTCGTCATCCTACGACGCCTCTTACGAACTTTCAACAGCATCTCCCCTGTGCTATCCTTCAACGAATTCGAAAGCCTATCTCTCCTGATATTTCCCACGACTTCAAGTCCTTCAAGAAAACTTCTTGCACACACTCCTTGCGACAATCTTTCAACAACGTCTAAGTGTTGAAGCTCCTCGACTCTGCGCTCGTCTGCAACAGTAGTCCTTTCAACTCTCGTTCAGGTAAGAAACCCTGGACTTTACCTGGCCTGCGCACTCCTTGCACGGCTCCTGTGCCCAACTGCACCTTCTGGATGAATGAGAACAAAAGTTATCTCTATTTGAACCCTCTGTCAACACACTCCTTGCGGACACTTCAACTGCACTCCTTGCAGGAATCCTCTGGCTCAAATAGAGAAACAATTGAAACTCATTCCCTTTTCCTTCCAGACTTCAATTCAAACATGAAATCATATACACAACATATAAAAGCAAATGTATAACAGGAAGCAACCATTCATGAGCATATCAACATCATCAATACACAGAGAACAGACACAAAACCATGAATTTGAATCAACTTCTTTCTATTAATTCAAATATCAGTACATGGGTGTTCTTACACAGCTCTCTGCTTCTCCTATGCTCTTCTTGGATAATCATACAAATGCACAATGAGGGTGTCTATATCCCGTTTCCCTCTTTCACTCTAAAGCTATCAAATCTAGAATTAAATTCTATTTACTTTACATTAACTATCTTAAATGTCGTCTACCTACTAAGGAAAAGAGCAATCCGCCCAAGGTCCATTTACAATATACAAGTGCACTTCATTAAATCTTCACATTAATGTTTGCGCAACAACTTCCAAGGTGTTTTCAAAAATTGTGCTGGTTTGTCCAGCTGTCCTTTGCTTCCACGCTGGCTCGCTTGATGTGTTGGCGATGCTCCTGCATCAATGCTTGAGCCAGATCTTCGACAATACTGTAGTTCTGGGCAGCATGAGCATGAGGATTGAAATTCGATTTCCAAACGACGCCCTTTAGGGGGGGTCGCAGAACTGTGTCGAGGCTCGATCGTTCGAGATGAAGAGGACCATTGGTAGGTGGAGTCGCGGGAGAGGGTTGTACCGAGGAAGGCGGTAGATCATCAACCTTCTCTTTAGAGGGAGAATAATCTTTGGCTTGAGTAGTAAGTGCAATGTCTCTCAGCTTAGAATCGCCAGTACACATAAAAACATAGGACGTAGTAAATAAGAGGGTTGGTCATGGATGACCAACTGAGCTTGTTGTTGAGACAGGAAGGGTTGGGACAAAACGGCCGGTGCAGGTGGTTTTAGAGCTCCTTGAAGGAACTTAGTGACCTCGGCACTGTTAGCACTTGGTAAATTTCCTATAGGTTGAAACAGAAGAAATCTACAAAGGTAACTTTATCCAACCACTTTTAAAGATGGGATCTAGCCCTTCCAGCTTTAGAGAGGGATCTCTCTATATGATTTAGCTATGTTTCCAATTTTAGATATTAGGCTAGGTAAAGAAATAGGTAGGTTTTGTTGTCAAAGTGTTTTTGAATTGGTTGAGACAGTCTACACATCCATTGGGCTATGGGGTCTGTGTTTAAATAAATATGAAATACAACCATAAACGTGAAGGAAGACTTCCACAGGGCGAGATAATATACTCACTGGATATTTTAGTAGCTTAGATGATGGACATAAGAAAAGATGAGAAAGATAAATTCAACTAAGAAGCAGTTAAGAATTTCTTAATTGAAAACACCAGAAGATAAACACTAAGATCTTTCGAGTCAGAAACAGGGTATCCAAGATAAATCCTGCAACATTCGTTACTCTTAAAGATTAGTTTCAGAAAACAATATGATCACAAAGCAAGAATAACATTCAACTTAGAGAATAGACATCACCAGTGAATACACGCAAGAATCCTGTAAAAGTGCCTCCTTTTTCTTAATGGCAGATCTCTTAAAAAATGTTACAGTTTGATAGCGTCAAGGTGTGAAGATCAACAACCCTCAATACTTCGAAAGGTGAAGTATTTATAACTCAAATTACAAACATTCGTGTCATAAATGATCAGGACGTGCTAATTCTATTTTTAGCCTAACTAATTTAAAAAATCTCCTAAATTTCGGAACTGCTTGATGACTTGGTGAAACTGCACGCTGAATTTTTGGGTAGACCGTTGATGAAGCCTTTGCATGACCTCATATGATTAGACAAGTGACTAAACCTGGACAACTCATCTTCTAATCGAGCAGATCGCAGAGTTCCTCCCACCAGAGATGACTAGGCACAGTGACTTTGAGCAGTCTTCAATACACTTTGTCCATTTCTGTATACTTGGTGAATGTAGGCTTAGTGAGGAATATGTATCGAATCTCGTGTTGGATACTGATGTCCAACTGAAGGGAATCTAGGAATTCTTTGTCGGTGATGCTCCCTTGTATGCCTGCAAACTTTGAATTGTCCTTGGACACCTCAGCCAATCTCTTCTTGTAATCCGGAAGTGTCATCAGTTTATCATTAATAACCTTCAGACCAGGTAGACCTTTCTTTTGGAGAGCTTCAATCTTATTGAAGAACCTTTGTACCCCCTGGTCCATGATCTGAACCTTTTCTTCCAGTTGAAGCATTAATCCTCTCTTGGTCAAAACTCTTTTGACCTCAAGGATGGTCTCTATTCTGTCTTCGATCTTCAGCTCTTCTAGCTCTTCTCTGGTCTTAGAATTGAGGAACTTGATGATATCATTTGCCTGTGTTGGCATCTTCCCCAATTCTACTCTAATCTTCTCAATAGCCTGTTTGCTCCTCTGGACCAACTCATTCTTCTCAAACATGATTTGGATCATGGGCCATATCTCATTTATGGACTTTGTGATGTCTATCCATACATTCTCTTTGACCTCAGCCAAAGCCTTCCCTGCCACAGTTTTCTTTTGGAGCTGTTGTAGCTCCTTCTTGAGCTACTCAGTCACCTGCTTTTCCTTGGAGAGATTGGTCTGGAAGGAAGTCTTGAGTTCCTAGAGGTTATTCACTTCCTTTTTAAGCCTGCTGATCTCTGTCTCTTGCAGGTTCATCTTTTCCATGGATTTTGCAAGGTCGGTTGTCCCCTCTTGTGATGTCAATGGAGTTGCGGATGGTACTGCTGTCACTGCTGCTATGCTTGCTCCTGAGATCGAAATGGAACTCAATGGAATGACTTCCATTGGCTTCATCTACTCCTTCTCTTTTAATAATCTCTCCATCTCAGCCTCCATTTATTTGAGCTGGGCGTTCTGCTCCATGAGCAGCTTGAGCATTTCGTCCTTCTCGCCTTCTTTCTCTGCTATCTCCTTCGCCTACGAGTCCTCTGTGGGCGGGAGCTTCAGTTGTTTCCTCAAGGAGGTGATGTCTTCATTCTTATTCTTTATCATCTCCTCTGTAGCTTTGATGTTCGAAGGATCATAGCCGATCTTGAGGACTAGCTCCTCCAAAGTCTTAATTCTATTGTCCTTTGCAAAGGACGATATATTTTCCAGCTTGAGTTGCGTTTGAGAATTGTTGAGCGACACATGTAATTTTGCTGCAGAGGCAGAAGCATGTGCCAATGTATGGAAAACCATCTCCCCTATCTTCTTGTGCAGATCCATCTGATCTACTGGGTGCACGTCCTTCGTCTAGAATTCAAAGGTGGCTCTCTTGTAATCCGTGATTACCTTGGGATCAAGCACCTGTGCCTGGAGGAAGGCCATGTGCATTCTGCCTTTCTCTGTGTCAAATGCAGAAAACAATCTATGCTGTGCAGTCGATGTCTACTTCTGAAACTGAGCGTAAGTACTGCTGGTAAGGGTCTGGTTATTTTTCTTGATCAGCTCGTACTTCTCGAAAATGCTCAACTTGGGCCCAGTCTTGCCTGGCTGAGTGTCCAGTGGGGAGTCTGTGGATTTCTTCGGTACTACTGGGGTGATTTCCTTATGAAGGATAGAACTGGAGGGAAGAATCACAGACTTAGTCACTATGGTAGGCGGAACCTCTTTTTCTCCAGTTGGACCCGGAACTGATATTGTCTTGGGTCTCTTAGTGTGTAACTGGAACTCCTCGGATGATACCTCCGTGACAGGCATAGATGAGTCTTGATGAGGCCTCTTTTATTTAGGGACCTGTGGTGTGGTCATTCGTGGCACAGTGGTCGGGGGAACCTACTGTTCCACATCGACCAAGGTGTCAGGCACCCACACTGTCTGATTGGCGAATTTTTCAATATCGGACTTGGATTCATGAACGTACGGGATGTTTTTGTTCTCCACCCACATTTCTGAGATGATCCCGCAAGGATCATAATTCCATAGGAAGCTTAAGAAAAACTTCATCTCTCTCAGCATCCGGTCCACTTCTTCTCCGGTGCCACGACTGTTGCAGATGAAGGAGCCAATCTGCCCCTTGATTCTAAGCTGCTGCTTTTTCTTCAAGGATACAAAATGGATGTCATCTGAATTCATGATCTGTCTTATATACTCTAACGCAAAGATTCTTACCGGCACATATTTGGGTAGCTTGTAGGGTGCCAACTCGCACCCAAATACTTTGATCTCGGTGTGGTTTTGATACAGTTACCAATCCCCGGTCTTTGTGTTGTCCGAGAGATGCAGGATTCTCTGGACTTCGTCGTTTATTCAAGGCTCGGGCTCAACATGCTTACCACAGGGTGGTAGAAAAGGTCGATGAATGACTTGAAGCTATACTATGTGGACTTATGCTTCAACAAAGAGGTCCATGCTGTGACTGGCTAAGGCCTTCCATCTGCGTCCATCTTCTGCATGGAAAATGAAAACTTATCCGCCTGGAAAAAGACGAACAAGTAGGCTAATATTGATGAATATCTGAACATGCCCTCCGTGTCAAAATTCATGAACTGTTCGTGAATATTGTCGGCCAAGAAGGTGTTGAAATCAAACTGGGTGGTGGGATTTTCATCATTGGAGAAAATGGATAGAAAACCCAGAATGGGCTCATCTACCCACTGGTCGGAATAGTACCCTAGCAAGGCACAAAGGGAAGAAATGACCTGGTTTCCCTTAGTGGAGAACATGTACGATGGGTAAGGGGGATTTTTGGAAGGGAATTGAGCGGAGGTGGGAAGGAAAAGCTCAAATATTTGAGCTCTCTTAGGAAAATTCATCTTCTGATACAACTCGGTAAGGATTTCCAGGTTGAAAGGAGACGCAGAGTCGGCATGGGGAATTTGCATCATCTAGTCTATGTCTTCGGGCCTGATGAGGAACAGGGTGTCTCCGGATGAGGAGATGACGACTCTTTGTTCAGGAATATAGTGAGCTTGGAATTTAAGTGCGAACTCGGGAAAATGGTGGATCTGGGGAAAAAGGTAAAGGGGTAAATTGGACTCCCAGAGTCCAATTTCATCGCTCTGGTCCAGGAAAACCTCCCTGAGCCATGACTGGAGGTCTGAGAAATTGAAATCGCATTTGGTGTCTGCGATCAATCTGTCTTTGTCAACCAATGGGATCTTGTCAAGGTCAACAGGAGGCGGGAGAAAAGGATTCTCCTCTCCTTCTGCTTGTCTTAGCTTTGACGCCATCTCTGCAATAGTACCTGCAATAAACACGAAGTTAGTGGGGTCGACTGACTGTGGATGAAGGCGATGGGATGTAACAGAGGAGAAAGCTATGAGTTTCTCTGGTGCGACGAGCGAAACGCGAAAGTAGGGGAAAACAATAATTTTATTTAAAAATGGGGTCGGTTGGGCGCGGGAGACAGGTCAACTGGATAACGAATAGGTTATCCAGTAATAAATGGACAACGGGCCACTTGGGGGTGAGATGGCAGGTGACGGTGGCTAAAAAATATGAATGGATGATGTGGCGGCTAGGGATTGGAGGTAAAAGTTGCAATAAGGGGTTGGTCATGAGTAAGGGGATTGACAACAGTTATGGGATGGGACATAACTCAGGAACAAGTGGAACCAATGGAAGATGACATCCATGAGTGACGGGGGGGCTGTCAGATAAAAGATGGTGACGGGACTTCAGGACCAATAGATTTATGCCATGTATGACAAGGGGATCGCCAGAGGTAGATAACCATTCTGGACCCCCCCCCCCCCCNGGGGGTCCAAAATCCATTGTGGGCCATTGATCTGCCCGCCTGTTTCTGAGCCGTAGATCCAAGCGCACTCTTTATCAATCATTCTGGACCCCCCCCTCCATTAAAGGCAGAACAGACGGGGGGGTCCAGAATATAATCTGGACCGTTGATTTAAGCGCTCATCCCTAGGCCGTCCAGATGTGCGTAAGTCTTATTACCGATTTCGGACCCCCCCGGTTAAAGGAAGAATAGTCGGGGGAGTCCAGAATGCTCTGTACATCATAGATTTGAGCTTCGCGATCAGGATCGTTGATATTGTTCACACCCAATTCGTCACCTGGTGAGCAAATCGAGGGTGCTTACATGCCCTGTTGGGTCTTGCAAAGCATGACAGCTGTGGAGGAAAGGGTTAGAGGAAAAAAAACAAACTACAAGCAAGAATTAAATAAAAACCAACTAAACTGTGAACATATGGATAAAGAAACAATAAACACAAAAAAAGACACCGATATCACCAATGGTTTTGAGCTGGTCTATTGATGAAATCAGAGCACGATGAAGGAAGGGAACTGTGGTTCCTTCTTCCCCCAGAGGAAGGCTCTTGAGGCCCTCACAAATTTGCTTCCCTTACAATGCAGAGAACTGAGAATGATGGTGAAAGAACTCCCAGCAGAAATAAATGTTGCCGATGTGTTATCGTCAAAGAATGAGCCCTTGACAATCTCAGCAGCATAACAATACTTGAAATTCCTTGCGAAAACAATGTTCCTTCATGGATTTTTATAGCAGATCACCGGACGATTATGTAACCTCTTCAAAGTGTGAAAAGGGGCTCTTTAGGGCTTCATTAGGTCATTAACCCGCCTACCCTGTGGATTCAGATCGGATTTGGGAGTCAAATCAGATTGGGAGTTGGTTCGAAAGTGGTTGGGAGGCCGGATAATTCAATAAATGCGTTGTATTAGCAGGTGCGCGGTTTTTTGCGTTGAGAGCCGCGTGTCGTGCGCGCATGTGCGCATCATACGTTTTTGTCCTGCGCATGTGCACGCGCACAAAACTATTGTAAAGCGCCCTTCAATTTTTGGTTACTTTGTATAGCTTTTGACCCTTCTGGAATGCTGTGAAATTAATTCAGTGCCATGAATGACTTCATTGTTGTTTTGACGATGCGGAGTTCTTGTCGCCATGTGCGGACAAAATTTCGGTGATAACAGATGCCCCCTGATGGATGAGGTTAGGAGCATACGTATAGCCAAAATCCATTAATGTTTCTTCTACTAAGAATGTTGTTGTAAGGGAGAGCAATAGTGGGACCGTTCGGAGCGATCCGTTGGAGGAAAAAGGAACCGGTAGGACCCGACTGTGCAGAAAAATATACAATTGTGTACAAACAAGGCGGGCATGCCCCATGCTCGTGTTATGTAACTCTGAAAAAAGATGACGGAAGTGTTGGTGTAGACAACTGCAGCACCCTCGGGGGCGGTAATGATAAAGGCAGAGGACAATTCTGCAAAGGAACATACTCTGAATAATAGGCAATGATCGCGGTAATAAGCAGCGACGATGATGTGGGCATTGATGGCCCTACCAAGTTCAAAGGTATTCGGCAAATGTCAAAAATAACTGCAATAGTCGCAAAGTAAGACCCACCATAACATGAGAGGGTGTTGGCGTCAAATGTTATGGGGGCCAACGACAGTAGGAAGCAATGGTGTTTCTCCCTGTGTCATTCGAGATCTCTCATTAAAATAGAGAATGAGAATCAAGATACTGTCGCCCTTCTGGAAAAGTGTGTTGATGTCGACAAAAGGGGGACGCGACTCCCAGAAGCAAAAAGGGCTCCGTGGAATCTACTGAGGTGAGGAAGTGGCAGAGGTACATGGACAAATTCAAGAAGTGGGATGACTCAAGACTGCCCTTGGCTGGAGGATGTATGAGAGAAACAGTGGCCGCAACCGTGTAACAAGGTCGAGTGTTAGGGGGACGACAAGACTGGTGCTAAGTTGTGCCAGAGGCGGGACAAGGTGAACAAATTCAGAGGGTAGAGGTAACTGACCTGTGGAGTACTCTAAAGATATGGATGATGCCAGCAAGGGTAAATGATAAGTAATGCTCCAACCAAGGGTAACATGGGTTGCGTGTGGCCAAAAGAAAGAAAGTCGCCAACGGTGACGACAAAGAATGTAATGACTGGAAATAAAGGTGTTTGTACAATAAATAATAAATAATTTTGGGGGAAAAAGTACAAATATAGAAACGGGTGCCCCGGTGTGAAATGCATGCCCCAGGGAGGGCAGAATTGTCTTGGGAAACTGATGAAGGGTGGGGGCCCCATTGGTGAGTTTCTGTATGAGGTAGGTGAAATGAGGGTAGGTTCGCAGATGGGAAAACTGAGTGTGGATGAAATGAAGGGCTCATGATCCTGCGGAGGTGCAGGTGAAAAATAGAACCATAAAGAGATCATCTGGGAGTCCATGTGGGAAAGCTAGCAAAATGAAGAGAAAGAGTATGTGGCTGATTCATGACATGATAAAAGACTATCGGGACTCCCATCCCTAAAGGGTAATGAAAAACAACATGAGTGTCGAAAGTGCAAAAAGGTGCTATGAATGGGACAACTCATGTGGGTGAGAATGCTACCGGGTTACAGTACCGAAGATGAAAATGGAGGTGTGGGTACTGCAGAGCCGGGAATAAGGATCCTAAAGGCCAATATCAGAGGGTGTGACTGGAAATGTAAATGCAATACAGTGGGATAGACTACATGCCAGTGTTGAATATATACTTGAAGGGATGATGTCGATGATCGATGAGCAAGTACCTGCGCACATAACAACCAAATACCCAAAGTGAACAATATCTGAAGAGAATCAAAGATATGAGCTTGTATTTGACAAATGTGACTATGCGCATGCGTACTTGACCATGATATGAAAAAAAGGCACCCCGGGGGCTTCAGACGAAAAGTGACCCAAGGACAGCTGTGATGTAGGCGGCAGGATGCTGATCCCGTGGCTGAAGACGGTTTGAAAAATAGACACCTTGGGCTCCCGGAATGTTGAGTGGAAGTTTGGCAAAAGGCCTATATATAGCTGTAGGGCCCACATTGCCACCTCATTTGTACCTGCTGCTACAGTGACTGGACAAGCATATTTCAGAGGATATTTGGAGTTTCTGGGAGCACGGGTTGTCCGATCGATGGTGTGCGAGTTTCAGGTTAGTGGTCTGATCCTCCTGCTTAGAAATAGGTTTCCAATTTTTGGGCAAGGTAGGTACGGGGGGGCGTACAGGGGTTTTTAGGGGTTTTTTTGGTAGGTTGTGGGCCCGCATGCGCGGGCGATTTATTCGAAGGCGCGCATAAGTGCTCGCCTATCCACAGAATTGTCGTGCATTGGTGCACGTGAGTAGAAATTTAAGGCGCGCCCTAGAGGCGCGCCTGTGGGGTGGACAGTCGCGCCCGAGTGCGCGACTGTAACTTGGACAGGCACGCTCAAGAGCGCGCCTGTGCAATGAACAGGCGCGCTTGTGAGTGCGTCTATTGAATGAACAGGTGCACATATATGCGTGCCTGTGTAGTGAACAAGCGCGCATATGTGCGCGCCTGTGGGTAAAGAAAACGCGCCTTTGAGGCAAGTTTTACGGGGTTAAAAAAAGAGTTTTTTTGATGCATTGGATGGTTGCATAAGTTGATATGAGGCTCTATTTTGTATGCAGGTGACCAGCAGTTATTATGGAAGTTCAGTGGCGTGAACAAGATTGGTCACAGTTGCGAGATGCTGTGGGAAATGTCGGGCCTGAGGTACGAGCGGCTTTAGCAACCTGTGGGTTGCTAAAGTTCTTCGAGTGCCCATTGATACGGGCACAGGAGTACTTACTCCAGTTCCTGCTCCGGATGTGGAGTCCAGATCTTCACTACTTCCTCGTGCGAGGAGAGCAGATCCCCTTCACTGCGGTGGAGGATATCTATTTTTTGACGGGGCTCCCCTTTCGGGGAATGCCTTTGCCGGCAGAGCCCGTGTTGTCGAGGGATACACCCTTGTCTGAGATCACCGAGTGATATTTCTCGGGCGAGAACTACATGTTGGGGACTGTAGTGAGTGTTAGTGTTATTGATTCCCTGACGCATCGTTGCATAGCGGCGATGATTCTTTGGGTGTATGGGTCACTTGCGACCCAACGGATTAGTGGTGGCCAGCTAGTGGTGCTGGAGAGGGTAGTGGTGGGCCGTGAGCAGTTCGCCTGGGGGCTTACGCTGCATGCGCGGATGATCGCACAGTTGGACCGCTGTCGGTCCACAGGCACCGGAGAGTTTGCGTTCGGATCTATCCTGGTAGCCTGGTTTCTGGAGAGGGTGTCGATGATCTGCCTGCGGGTTCTTCTAGAGGCACCTTGGGTGCGAGAGCCTCGATTGAGGCGGTGGTCCGCAGTTTTGGTTCGCCACGGAGGTGGCGAAGGTGGACATTACTTTATGGCGCAGGCGGCGCAGATATGGCGGCAGATGTCGCAGGTCATTCTTCGATACCCCTATGCTGGGGTGGACTTCCGGGGGGACCCGGACATGGTATTGCCTCCTGGGGAGGTTTTTGATGACCGAGGTATGTTGAGTTTTGTATGTTTTGATTTTGATATACCAGTTTATATGTATGATGATAGATACTGATACGATCGTGTGTTGGTTGTTTTGTGCATGTGCATATTTGGCACCTCGCGGGCGTGAGGTGGAGTTTCAGAGAGCGTCAGCTCAGCGAGAGCTGGAGAGACCGCCGCGTGGAGGTAGGCGTCGGCGGGATGAGGCCATGGGGGCACCAACAGAGCCCGAGAGATCGGCGAGGAGGCGCCGATTTGATGACCCTGGTGCGGGGCCATCACACGCACCTCCGACGGCGGCCGGAGGTGATTTTGATGATATACGCCGTCGTTTGGAGACGATGTTACAGGACCTGCCTGAGGGCATGTGGATCCGTATCCAGGACGAGGGGTTCTTGGAGCAGTGCATAGGGTTACCGCCACCATGGTGGTCGATTGTGCGACGAGCAGCTGTGCTTTCCGCCATGACCAGTGGACGCCTGTCGCCGGGGCAGGAGGGTCCTGCAGGTGTTCCACCACCACCGCCTGGGGCAGGTGGGGGTGGGCCACCACCTCCTCCTGAGGGAGGAGAAGCTGGGGGTGCGATAGAGGCACCCTGATAGATGTATATTGTATACTTTTTTTTATTTTCTTTTTTTTTGATCATATATAGGCTGGTGAGCCGATTTTGTACCGAGGTGTGGCACTGGCCTACGGGCATATGTATTTTTTGTATGTAAAAATTTCAGATGGCCTGATGGGCCTTGATATATATATATGAGTATACATCTTTTTTGAGATCCTGGTGTTGTTTACATATGTTTTTTGTTGATAAGGATGATGATGTCTATCTTATCTATATGCTGTGACAGGATGTATGAGATGTGTTATGTATGTGTAGCTTGATGTGATATATGCCAATATAACACCATGTTATCTATTTCATCTGTTGTTTGATTCAATTGTCTTGGAATATGTGTAAATGTAATGGAATCAAAATGTCGGGATAATAATCTAACCTGTGGGTATTTGCGAAAGAGGCACGGATCGCGTACACTATAAACATTGTTGAGCTGGAGAACGACTAATTGTGAGTCGAGGAAGACGCTAAGGTGACGAATATGATGACGCTGGGCGTCGGCTAGGAGGCCAATGCCAACAGTATATTCGGCTTGGTTGTTGGTTGCTGGTCCCAAACATATGCCGTTTGAATGCAACATTTCATGTGAGGGGGTATAGAGAGCCCAAGCAGCCGAAGCGAGATTTTGTGTCCAACGACTGGCGCTGTCGGCGTAGAAAATGTGATGGGCCAGTGGAGGAAGCATCTGTCAATAGCACAAAGGATAGTTTAGACGAGAGGGGTGAGAGAAAAAATATTAAAAACACTAGAAAAAATAAAATGACCTAAAGTAGTTTGACTACTTTTAAGCATAAAATTTCTTGAGGTATAACCCATTGATGGGAGGCCAGGATGTATGCGCCTTTTGTGAGGCAATGTTGGATGATGTAAGGGCCATGCCAAAGTGATTCGAATTTTCCGTGGCCAAAGCTGTCATGAGCGATATCATAGGCCAAGACGAGGTCGCCTTTGCGGAATGAATGAAGGTTGACATGGCGATCAAAGGTAGATTTGGACCGTTTTTTAGCTGCCTCGTTGTTCTGTAATGAAGATCGACGATCTTCATCCAGTGACTCCAAGTTCAGCAAGCGTTGCTCCATTGGAGCAGTGTCAGGTAATAGCTCAATTGCGGGGAGTAGGGTGGGAATTTCGCACTCGATGGGAAGAGTTGCCTCGATCCCATGGACTAAATGGAATGGTGTGAAACCCGTAGTGGTTTTTACTGCCGTTCAATAAGACCATAGCATGGAAAATAACATGTGATGCCAATTGGTTTTATGTTTGTTAACCATGCGCTGTAGAATGGTTTTGAGGACTTTGTTCACTGCTTTGACCTATCCATTTGATTGCAGATAATATGGTGAGACGAACTCGTGAGAGAAGCCTAACCGAGAAGAGAGTTCGACGAAGATCTCATTCTCAAAGTTTTTCCCATGGTCAGAAACGAGTTGGAGTGGTACGCCAAAATGGGATATGACGTGGTTAAAGAAGAAATGCGCTGCAGTGTCAGCGGTGTTGTTGAAAGTGGGCATAACTTCGGCCCATTTGGTGAAGTAATCAACGGCGACAACAATGTATTTGTGACCATTGCTGGAGGGGGGATTACAAGTCATAAATTCGATGCCCCATTTACAAAAGGGGTCGGCCATAATGACGGGGTGAAGAAGAGCAGGGGGAGCGCGGGCTTTGTTGGCATAGAGCTGACATTGCTCACATCATTTCACGGTGTGAATGCAATCGTGAAACAATGTAGGCCAAAAGTAACCGGCTCGGATAATCTTCTGAGCCGTAGATATACCTGAAAGATGGCTCCCGCAGGCGCCGCTGTGGCAATCGTTTAAGACTCTGTCGGCCTCGTCAATGGTCAGGCAATGACGAATAATAGTGTCAACGCTCCACCGATATAGGATGTCTCCGATGAGGAGATAGCGGGGGGCCTGATGGTGAATCCACCGACGATCATCTCGTGAAAGGTGCTGACTGAACTTTTGAGTTCGTAGGTAGACGAGGAGGTCACCATACCAATGATCATCTGAGGCGATGTAAAAGAGATGTTCGTCAGGAAAGTCGATGTTGACGGGGGCACTGGTGGTGTCAGAGGGAAGGGCCATGACAAGTTCGGCGAGAATGAGGGCCTTCTTACTCTTAGGTGTTGAGAAATCAAGATCGTATTCCTGTAGGATAATGATCCATCGAGCGAATTTTCCGTTAACTTGTCGACGACTGAGCAAGTATTGCATAGGGTTCGAGTCTGCGATGACCTTGGTGGTCCGAAGAAGAATGTAATGGCGCAGTTTCTGGACTGCGAGGACGACTGAAAGAGAAAGTTTCTCTTCATGTTTGTACTTCAAGGGTGGTCCTGAAAGGTTCTTACTAACGTAGTAAATGACGTGTTCATGATTTTCATCTCTGAGCTGGACGAGGACGCCGGCTACTGATACAGCTGATGTTGATATGTAGAGGATGTAGTCGCGATTGTAGTCAGGCGTACTAATCAAAGGTGCATTTGAAAGTGCTGTTTTGAGATCGTCAAATGACTGTTGGGCATAATCGTCCCAATGAAAGGGGATGTCGTGACGTAGTAAGCGAAGGAAACCATGTGCGCGTATGGCGTAATCAGGAACAAAGTGTCTGAGGAAGTTAGCTTTGCCCTGCAGACTCTGCAGTTGTCGTAAATTCCGAGGAGGTGGAATTTCGGTGATGGCTTTGACTTTGAGGGGGTCCACGGTAATGTCGTTTTGGGAAACGATGAAACCGAGGAGACGCCCAGCGGTAACACAGGATACACACTTGAGAGGATTCAAGTGGATGTTGTACTGACGACACCGTTGAAATATGATTCATAAATCATCAAGATGCTGGGTGCGTTTCTTGGAGGGAGCTGTGAGGTCGTCCAAGTAGGCAAGGATGATTTCAGCCAGATCGTGAAATATGTATGTCATCGCCCGCTGGAAGGTTTCGCCGGCGTTTTTTAAGCTGAAAGGCATGACACGATATGCGAAAGTACCCCATGGGGTAATGAATGTGGTTTTGTATTGATCGGCTGGGTGGATTTGAATTTGGTTATAGCCATAGAATCCGTCCATAAAGGAGAGAGCCTCGTGGCCAACACAGTCATCGATAATCTGGTCGATGAAAGGCGTTGGGAAGTTGTCTTTTGGACATGCGTTACTGAGATCGTGAAAGTCTGTGAAAACACGGATAGTGCCCTGTTTTTTGTCGACGGGTACAGGGTTGGAAACCCATGAAGTGTAAGCGATGGGATAAATAAATCTGGCCGTACATAATTTGTCAATTTCGGCTTTGATAGTCGCGGCCTTGGAAGGGTGTAGCGGTCGCTCTTTCTGGCGAACTGGTGTGATGTCAGGCCAGGTGTCGATGCGATGTTCGACAATAGATGGGTCAAGACCAGGCATCTCCATGTATGACCAGGCGAAAATGTCTCGGTATTCCTGGAAGAGGGCTTTATATGCGGCAATTTCCTGAGGAGTGCAAGAAGCTCCAATGATGATTTCTTCGACGATGTCGTTTTTAATGGAAAGGTCGATTTTGATGGTGGGGGAAATGTTAGCCATGTTGCCTTCTTCGAATGCATCAGGGGTAGGAATGGGATTTTTGAACCAATCGATAGGCCCAGATGGGATAAAATCTTTGGTTTCAACCATGTACACGGGGTTTTTATTAGGAGGCATGAGGGCTTCCTGTGGGAGGAAGAGTGCACGATGATGTAGTGCGTCCCAGGGAGAGTCTGGGTTGTGTATCTCTTCCAGTATTTCCTCATCGTTTTGGAAACAACGGGAATATAAGGGGTCATGATGAGTGATCTTAGTGCTAATGTGATTGCCCCCTGCTGGAAAAGCAAGGGGAGGGCTACAAGCAGAGGGTGAGGGTTCGCTCGACATGAACCATATGTTGAAGTATTGAGGGGTACCTGTGGTGGTTGGGTGGAGGGTCGCCGTGTGAACAGGAGAGTTGGGGGGGTTGTAGGGTAGATCCTCAGCGACGTCATGTAAGAACCATGGAGGTGATGGGAGTGCCTCGGGCTCTGGAGAAATGACATGGCGATCCTCGAGTGATGAAGTAACGTCAATTATCGCCTCTGTGGGTTGGTGACGCAGGGCCACTTGACGTTGCCTGTAGGCAAGGATCATAGGACACTGGTATGTAAAGTGAGTTAATGAATCGCAGAGAGAAAAAGGGCATCTCATACGTTCATTGACTGCAGTGGTGACATAGCGAATGTCAGTGATGTTTGAAGAGGACTTGGCAGGGCGTGGGTTGTTCTGGAAGTTTTGGCGTACAACCGCTAACGTCTGCCGAAAGCGTGGCAGTGCTGGGCAATGGTGAGTGTAATGGCCATATTCTGAACATATAGCACACGCAAATTTAGTCCTCAACCCTTTACTACTAGAAGGTGTGGTGGTAGTGGTACTTGCAGTAGTGACGGGTGTTTGTGGAGTGGGATTGGGAGGAATCAGATTCCATAATTCAGGTAGGGATGGGCAATTGTTGGTTTGGTGGCCCTCTTTCTCACATAGTGTGCAAGGTGGTGGGATGCAAGGGGGAAGGGGAGCGGCGGGCTCCTTCTTCTTCCTCCTGCCCCCAGCTGTAGCAGGGGGGGTAGGGAGTATGGGGGTAGTGGGGGTGGTGGGGGTGAGGACAAGAATCGTCATGGGGAGGCCTTCCTGTGGGCGAGGGACCATCTCAAGTGGATGTAAATACCACACTGGGATTGCTAACACCATATTTGGTAGTGTGAGCGTTGCGGCTACCTGGAAAGATTCTACACCGGGTGGTGGGTAAAAGAAGGGAATTTGAGTGAGGGGTCGGGGAACTGTCTCCCAAATGGGACTAGGTCCCTGAGGGGGTGTGGATTCGTGGACTGTGGGGGT
>ML808125.1:598085-611010 GCA_009831015.1 Picea engelmannii | reverse complement strand
GGGGGGGGGAGAAAGTGGGGAAGGGTAGATGTATGAGACAAGGAGTGAAGAGATAGTGAGAGGGAGGGGGGAGAGAGAGAGGGAGAGAGGAGGGGGTGGAGAGAGAGTGAGATTGATTGTGAGAAGTGTTAACACCTAGTGTTGTAAGGGGGGTGTTTTCCTAACAAATGCCCCCCTTTGGCGAAAAAATGACAAAAGTGGGTTGAAAACCCACTTGTCCTAAATTTTTATGAGCGGGCGCATTTGATTTAAAAGATGTGTGGATCTGGGCGGCCATCATTCACGCACCTAGATCTAAAGACGAGGTCCAATTACAGACCCCCCTCGCTGTTCTTCCTTTAAATAAGGGGGCGAGGAGGGTGATATGGTGTTGCGCAAGTCTAAACGGCTGGGATTAAAGAACCCAGATCTGTGGCTATGGTCCAATTCTAGACCCCCCTTGCCTTTCTTCGTTTAATGAAGGGGGGGGGCCGATATGGGTGGCTCCATGTGGGTCTCCCTCAATCGCTTACCTTCTTTTCCCCCTTGTGAAAAGTGTCCCCAACTGTACCTCCCTTATCCTCCTGTCACAACTCCCACTTCCCTTCTACCCTTCACCACTGCACACCTGTCCTCCACTATCCCAAGTGTCATGCCCCCATTTCCTTCGTTCTTCTTATTTCCCAACACCTATGCCCCCATGCTCCATGTCACTTCCACCTGTGTCCTATCCATATTCTCGTGGCACTCCTCATGTGGTGTCATAGCCCCTGTTCTCCGCCACCTAGTGCTTCCACGTCATCACCCCTCATCTTGCCTCTACATTGTTGGCCCCATTGCCTTCCCTTCCAGATCCTCGTCCACATTCACAGGTCGAACACCCTCATAGAAATCCAACGAAGAAACAATAGCCAAGGAAAGGTCGCCACGTTATCCAAAAAGCAGACTCGACCGAGCCTTACCTAATCCAGAGAAAGCAGTTATTAAGGTGGTTGACGGTGGTTGAACATCATCTCCTTCCATAAATAGAAGGTCAGAAGAGACAAAGCACAGGAGGTGACTATCAGTCCAGCCTGTCAAAGATTGCGCATGATAGCCGACTGCATGGGCAGTCTGCCTGACATCTTCATGCATAACCTGACAGGGAAACTTACCAACGCAAAGCCATGAATGCAGAAAAGATCGTGTCTTCAGTAACTGAGCCAACTCCAAGTATTTAGAGACATTTTTTCCATTTTTGTTAGTATCGGTGTTAGATCTAATCTCCCTATTATAATGTTTAGATGAAGAATCGGTTTCCCTAGTTATGTATATGTCTGTGAGACTTCTTGTTTAATGACAGACAACTTTCTTACTCCATCTTGTTTCCATCTAATACTGAAAGAGTTCATGATTGACTGATTTACATGAATCATTGTGACTGTGTTATGATAGATGTTTAATTGTAATGTTGTTACAATTTCTTTTAGCGTTCTTGTAATTTGAATACAAGAAGTTCTTGTGTTTAAGTTCTTCCTCTTTGGGTCGTTGAAAGATTGATGCTCACAATAGACCTTTATAGTTTCTCACCAAAGTCTTCCTCCTACTCACCCTTATTACAGCTTAATGTCTGAAGTTAAACTAAGACCTCACCTGTTCATGCATAGCCCAGTCCAGGATCCTGAGTTCAAATGATATTGTTCTGAGTTTGTTCTCTTTCGATCACTCTTTATAAACAAATTGTGACATATAAACTGATGGGTATAGGCTTACTCTTGGTGCAATCCAAGAGTGACTTCTGGTGCTAACATTTCTGGCGCTGTTTTCGGGGACGAAGTTGAATATTTTCCCCGAGATTGAACGACATTGAGCCTCTGATTCTAAAGGTGCATCAGGCATCAGAGCCTTCCAAGATTGCTACTGTGCACCTGGCTACTCCACTGTGGTGACTTCATTGATGTGAACCCACAGGTGATTCCATTGTTTCAACCATGGCTTCTAGAGGCAGGCATACAAGGTCTACTCCATCGTTGCCTTTAGCGACACATGAAGCCAACACAGAGAAGATAATCAGAAAGGGAAAGGACTTTGGAGGAGGTACTTCTACTGCTAAACTAGGTATTTCTGATGATTTTCATTGTTCCATAGAAACTCCAACCTCTGCATCTCATTTTGTTTTATTTCCTTCTGTTGGAGTTTCCCGAAGTCTGAAGTTTGGGGGTGTTCCTGCTGAGTTTTCTCCTCCTGGTATTTGATTGGAGGGAGAAAGCCTTGTCACTCCCCTTTCTCCTGAGGTTGTACCCTAGTTTAGACCCAACACCTCAGAAGATTTTCCTACCCTGGGATTTACCACCCCTCCTCTTATTACTACTTCCACTACAGAAAGAGAAGCCTTCGTTGACTCTAGCCCTATATCTTTTTCTCTGAATCCTCCACTGTTTCCCTTTCCACCTGGAATCTTAGTTCGAATATCCCCTGTTCGAACTCCTTCCCCTCCTAGTTCTCCTCCACCAAACATTCCCATGGTAGGAGAAAATCCTCCCATGACCAAGATGGAGGCCATAATAGATTCCAGGTATGATCCCCTTATGCTTCCTCAGCCTCTCAATGCCCTTCCAACAAATGACTACCTCAAGCAGCTGCCCAAGTTTACAGGCGAAGGAGACATAACTGTAGAAGAGCACCTTGAAGCTTTTTACAGTTTTATGGATCATCATCTCATCATGTATGAAGATGTATGGATGAGGATTTTTGTTCATAGCCTCGAAGGTGAGGCTAGGAAATGGTTTAGGGCCTTGCTTCCTAGATCTATCGATGGGTTAGAGGCTTTGGATAATTCCTTCTTGAGACAGTGGGGAGATAAGAAAGACTTCATGTACTACATGACAGAGTTTGGGTCTTTGAAGTGAAAGGTAGGAGAGTCTGTCTCCGACTTCTCCAAGAGGTTCAATAATATGTAAATTAAGATCCTTGTTGAGATAAATCCCTCAGAAGCTTTAGCCAAATTACTTATGCCAGCGCTTTCGACCCTAATTTCTGCCTTTTGTTGAGGGAAAGACGAGCAACTTCCTTGGCTCACATGCAGGATGAAGCTATGGAATTTGAGTCGAATATATTAGCTGTGGATCAACTCAGAGACAAGGCTGATAGAGACATACCCAGGAGGAGATCTGAAGCCTCCACCTCTAGTCTTTCTTCCCTTTCCCCTCAGATTGATGAAGTAACTAAGATGCTAAAAACACTTTCAGCTAGGATGGAAAGGTTGGAATTAGAAGGGAAGCCAATTTACAGAAATCGCCAAAATGATAATAACAGAGGTTTTAGGAGGCCAAACAGCAGTGTTCCCTAGATTATGCCAAGGGAACAAAGGAACAGAGATAGAGACGATCATAGGATCCAGACTCCTCTTCAGAATAACCTGGTTGTTGGTGAGGAAGGAGAAGAAATAGATGAGCTTGATCTTGAAATCCATTGTTTTGGTGACACTTCCCCTTTTCCTTATTTGACTCGATCAGCATATGAGGAGTCTCTCATGGATAGTCATCTTAATGATCTAAGCAAGGGAGACAAGGCTGGCAGCAACCAAAATAGATACAACCTCAGATCCAAAAAGAAAGTCGGAATGCTTGATGTTCCTAAGAAGCCCACCAGAGAAGAGGAGCCTGCTAAAGATATGGAAGACAACAACCAAGTTAAGAAAAACCAAGCCCCCTCTCCAGTAGTCCAGACTCCTGTTCCTGAAGTAAAAGAAATCCCGAAGCTCATATTTTTATTTTTATTTTGAGCATGAAATTCAAAAAATCAGAATCCTTGTACCCCTCTCTGAGCTGGTTAAACGTGAAGATTTCAAAAGGAGCCTCTATAAGCTACTACATTTTGAGCCCTCATATCATCCCACAAACTCAAATAACTTGCAAGATGAAAAACATGCAGTAATCCTAGGTCCTATGGTGGAAGAGAGAGATAATGCATCCCCTCCCTTCTATACATCCCTAAGCATTCATGATAAGGTGATGCACAACTGTTTGATGGATTCAGGGGCCTCTCATATCTCATGGCCAAAATTATCATGGAAGAACTCATTCTAGAAGTCACAAAGGCCTACCATGACTTGTACTCTTTTGATTCAAAGAGAGTGCAATGTCTTGGAGTCATCAAAGTCCTAGTGGTGTCCTTATTTCAGCTGCCGATGAAGAGTGTGGTCATGGACATTGTGGTAGCTGATGTCCCTCCCAAGTTTGGCATGCTATTGTCAAGATCTTGGATTAAAAAACTTAGAGGAACATTACAGATGGACCTTACATATGCTACCTGTAAATGTGTTGAACCTGCACAAAATAGATCTAGCTAGAAAATACTACACACATTTGCAGAGAGAAATTGAGAAAGAAGAAGCAAGATAGAAAGAATGGAATAATTCTCATTAATTGTATTCCACACTCAAAGAGTGAATAATTTACAATAGATATAGGATACATGAGTAACTAATGAGCCATAGTGGCGCTCTAGAGTGAATTGGACACACACCAATAGTTATGGGAGTGAACTGTCACCTAGTCTAGTCTCTCGAGAAGTTACAGGAGTGAACTTCCACCTAGATAAGTTAACTAGTCAACTAGTCTTCAGTTAACTAGCTGAACACAGAGTAGTGAGTTGGTAATGATCCCAATGTTGCATGGTGACAAAACCAATAAAACATCTAAACTCAACTCATCTAGTCAAACTGAAGTGTCAACTGAAAGAGAATATTCTCCAGGTGGAATATTCTCCGCTAAAATATAGGAGACTGGATAATGACTAATTATGACTAATAAACAAGGAATAACCTTAGGAAAAATAAATCCTAGGTGTGTGTGAAGTAACTCCAACACCCCCCCTGAACATCACTATGGTGAAAATAAAGAATGGGTCCCGGCTACGAGGCCATGTTATGTACCCACATACAAAAGATACACTGAATTAAACGAGGAAATAGAGAAAACCTCATGGGAACAAACCCCCCCCTCAAATTACAATGCATAAAATAAAAAATGAGAAAGAACAAAAAACAGTTGCTAAGCAACCCTGTCCTTCACTCCAAGAAGACCTCGCAACTGTGCAAGTTTGTGCTCGTTGAAGATTTTGTTGAAGATGTAGATGTATGCACACATATGATGAAGTATATGCACCATTGAGATGTCCACAAATATCCAGTTTATCTTCTTGTAATGAAGAATATCCAAATAAATTTTGGATGAAATTTTGAAAACCGTGCGCCCATTTCCAGAAAAATGTTGAAATTTTGTTGATTTTAAAAGGATCATAACTTCACTTTATGGACTCCGTTTCGGACAATTTTTTTTTTTTAAATTGGATATTTTCCCGAGAGGAATTCAAATATACAATTTGTTTCTGAAAATTGTGATCATAAAATATCAGAATGGTGTCTGATGTGCGCGGCTCCCTTTTTGTCTCCTGAGATGCATGCATGGTGCATGCAAAGGTGTCTTCATGTGACTCCTGAGATGCATGTCATATATATTCCACATGAATTTCAGAAAACAAATATGAAATGGAGTAGACATCATATTCAATTAATGGAATACAATTTTTTGCAAATACTTTTGTAAAAGACTCTTCATAATAAGAGGCTTGATCTTCTGATGGCTTATCTTCTGGCTCTATCTGTTCGACCTCTTGCATGAAATATTCACAATATTATTTATTCCCAAATAGAAGCTAAAATATGGTCCATAATTATTTTCAAGTTAATCCTTGTGATTCTTCATATACTTGATGGAAAAGTTCGGGAGAAACATACATGCCGATACTTCCTATGGCCATATCTTGTCTATTGAGAAAGTCATTTTTCTCATCGACAGAATCAGGCTCTACTTCCATTTCCATGGTTATTTGGTATAAGCCTCTGCATCTAAGATGAAGTAGAATTTTTGGCTTCCATTCCAAATAGTTATGAGGCATGAGAAGTATTTTCGGCGAATAATCCATCTTTTTGTTGTCTTCAATCTTTTGTACTTGTAAAAAATGATTTGGTGTAGCTTTTTCTTAGCATCTCGTCACTTTGATACCATGTAAATGTGTTGAAACTGCACAAAATAGATCTAGCTAGAAAATACTACACACATTTGCAGAGAGAAATTGAGAAAGAAGAAGCAAGATAGAAAGAATGGAAGAATTCTCATTAACTGTATTCCACACTCAAAGAGTGAATAATTTACAATAGATATAGGATACATGAGTAACTAATGAGTCATAGTGATGTTCTAGAGTGATTTGGACACACACCAGTAGTTATGGGAGTGAACTATCACCTAATCTAGTCTCTCAAGCAATTACGGGAGTGAACTGCCACCTAGCTGAGTTAACTAGTCAACTAGTCTTCAGTTAACCGACTGAACAAAGAGTAGTGAGTTGGTGATTATCTCAATGTTGCATGGTGAAAAAACCAATGCAACATATAAAATCATCTCATCTAGTCAAACTGAAGTGTCAACTGAAAGAGAATATTCTCCAAGTGGAATATTCTCCGCTAAAATATAGGAGACTGGATAATGACTAATTATGACTAATAAACAAGGAATAACCTTAGGAAAAATAAATCCTAGGTGTATGTGAAGTAACTCCAACACTACCATCCCAGTCTTTGGAGGGGAACATAGGAGACTGTATAGAGAAGCTCAACTGGCCTACATTGTTAGTGACGAAGCAAACCCCACTAATCATCCTATGTTTTCAATTGACACTGATTTGGGGTCTAGTTTGTTGCATCTCACTGATACTCCAGAAGCGCCTCTTGAAAACAGAAAACAACCCTTTTCTCAGCCTGAAATACCTCCTCCAACTACCTCCATGTGGAATATGTTCTTCGACGTAGCCTCTTCAAGTGAAGGTGCTAGTGTCGGAGTGGTGTTTGTGTCACCTTGTCAGGAAACGATATCCCTGTCATACAAGATAGAGTTTGAAACTACCAATAATGTTGCAGAATATGAAGCTCTTGTTTTAGGTTTGAGGGATGCAAAGGACATGGGAATTGAGGAGGTAGCAGTGTTCAAAGATACTGATTTGATAGTCCAGTAGGTCAGAAATGCTTATCGGGCTAAATATCCTCGGCTCAGAAGTTACAAAAATTAGGTGTGGGACCTAATTGACAATTTATTCTCAACCTTCAACATTTCATTTATTCCAAGAGAGGAAAATACTTTGGCCGATTCCCTAGTTGTTTCAGCTAGCCAGTTTAGGATCCCTCTACCACCTAAGTTTAAATATGATGTTGAGATAAGATATAGGCCTTCTATACCGGATAATATCAAACATTGGAAGGTATTCGAGGATGATCTTGAAATCAAAAAATTTCTTGAGTCTGTTGATGAGTTCTTTGCATTGCACATTCATCGGGACCATGATCTCGAAGGTGATCCTCACCTTGAGGTATTTTTAAATAAGATTTCTAACCACCATATTGTTTAGTTGCCTAGTAATCACATTCCAAAGAGACTAGTTCCTTTAGAAATATTGTTCGATGGGAAAAGGGAAAGGTTTCAAATGGGGATGCCAATGTAACTGAGTCCAATATTGGCACATACAAGGATCCTAAGTTCGTCAAGTTGTCAAGCAGTCTATCAATGGAGAAGAGAGGCGAGTATACTGAGTTATTAAAAGAATTTACTGACGTGTTTTACTAGACCTATGAAGACCTCGGGACATATGAAACTAGCATCATTGAACATAAGATCTCACTGAAGGAAGAGGCTAATCCATTCAGGCAGAATCTAAGACAGATTAATCCCATGTTGCTACCTGTCATGGAAAGAGAAGTGAAGAAGTTTTTGGATGCCCAAATCATTGTCCCTTTCAGATATTTTGAATGGGTGGCCAATTTGGTCCCAATGAGGAAGAAAAGTGGAGAAATCAGACTCTGTGTTGATTTCAGAAACCTGAATAGAATCTCAAAGAAGGACAATTACCCCTTACCAAATATGGATCACATATTGTAGAGGGTAACTGGTGCATCCATAATTTCAATGATTGATGGATTTTTGGGCTACAATCAAATATCAGTTCTTCCCGAGGATAGAGAAAAAACAACCTTCACCACTCCTTGGGGCACATTCATGTATGCCAAAATGCCTTTTGGATTGATGAACGCAGGGGAAACCTTTCAGAGAGCCATGGATATCTCTTTCATTGGAGAAAAGGACAAGTTTGTGTTCATCTATATGGATGAAATTACAGTCTTTTCAAATTATGATAAAGAACATCGTCATCACCTGAGGAAAGTATTCTCGAAATGCAAAAGGTTTGGTCTTTCTCTTAATCCCAAGAAGTCCCTATTTGATATGAAGGAGGGAAAATTGTTGGGTCACATAGTATCAGCTGAGGGAGTTAGGATTGATCCCAACAGAGTGGAGGCATTTCAAACCCTACCACTACCTAGGTCTAGGAAGGAAGTCCAGTCTTTTCTGGGCAAGATTAACTTTCTGAGAAGGTTTGTTTCCAATTTTGCTGAAATGGTGAAACTCATAACGACCATGCTCAGGAAAGGCCATGAAGTAAAGTGGGTTGCTAAGTCCATAATTTCTTTTGAATAGATCAAGAAAGCATTGACTGAGGCACCTATGCTTATCAGTCTTGATTACTCAAAGGATTTTCTGATTTTTTCTTTTTCTTCATTTGACACAGTGACAATTGTTTTACTACAAAAGAATGCAGAAGAGCTGGAGCAACCCATTTCATTTTTCAGCAGGGTATTAAGAGATGCAGAGGTCAAATATGACATCATGGAGAAACAAGTCTATGCCTTAGTGAAATCTCTCAAGGCTTTCAGAGTTTATGTTCGGCATTACAAAATTATTGCATATGTCCCTTCAGCTTCTGTGAAGGACATTCTTATTCAGTCGGACATAGATGGGAGAAAGAGCAAGTGGATTGCCAAGATCCTTGAGTTCGATATGGAAATAAAGACCACCAAGTTAGTTAAAGGGCAGGTTTTAGCCAAGATGTTGGTTGAATCCAATTGTAAGGATTTGGGGGTTAACTTCATCAACACCTGCTCAGAAATTCAACAGGCTGAGTTGTCTGGTGGTAGTCCTCAAGGAAGTCCTCCGTTAGCAGAATGCACCTGGTATGCAAACATTATATATTTTCTGCAAGAATTAAAGCCTCCTGATGAAATGGAGAAGAGTAAGGATAGATATTTAAATCTCAAAGAAGTCAGATATTTCCTTATTGATTAGGTCTTGCATTGGAAAGACCCTCTAGGAGTGCTTCTAAGATGTCTAGACCCACAGGAGGCCCAAGGGATTATATTTGATTTTCATGGAAGCCTATGTGGGGGACACCATTTTTGGAATACCTCAGCCCACAAAATTATCATGGTTGGGTACTACTAGCCCACATTATTCACTGATGTTTGCAGAAAGGTTAGAGCCTGCGTCAAATGCCAAAAGTTCTCAGGAAAGCAATAGCTCAAATCTCTTCCACTAAAGCCTATAGTAGCTTCAGGACCCTTTCAACAATGAGGGTTGGAATTCATAGGAGATATCCATACTCCTTCAAGTGGTCAACACAGGTGGATCCTAACTGCAACAGATTATTTCACCAAATGGATAGAAGCTATCCCCACCAGGAGTGCTTCACACAAAGTTATCATCAAGTTCCTGGAGAATATCATAGCAAGGTTTGACTGCCCAAACAAAATTTTCACTGATAATGCTACATCTTTCAAGTCTGAGCCCCTGGTCAGGTTATGTGAGCAGTTTGAGATTTCACTTATTTACTCCACTCCCTATTATCCTCAAGGTAATGGACTGCCAGAGTCTTCTAATAAAAGTCTAATCAATCTCATTAAAATATTGTTGGAAGACAATAAGAAAGCATGGGATTCAAAGCTAAAATTCTCTCTGTGGTCTGATTGAGGGACAACAAAGAGGTTCCTGGGCACCTCCCCTTTTCAACTTGTCTATGGGATAGAAGTTGTATTTCCCACTCAGTTGGCTCTACTTGTAGAAAATTTCTTTCAAGATTATGCAGGAGAGCCAGACAATATGGTCAGAAGAATTCATCAACTGGTGGAAGTGCAGCAGATTAGAGAGCAAGTAATGGATAGAGCTCACAATCGTCAGCAGAAGATCAAGCAGACCTTTGACAGGAAGGTCAAAAAATAAGATTTCCAACTGGGCGATCTAGTGCTTAAGTGGGATGCACCCAGGCATGATAAAGGCAAACACAGCAAGTTTGATGCCCTCTGGATTGGCCCTTCAAGATCTTTGAAGTATTCTTGAACAACACCTATAGGTTGCAAGATTTGAAGGGTGAAGAAGTTTTCAATGGCCCTGTGAATGGACATTTTCTGAAGAAGTATTTTGTTTGAGCCGTGGGTGGCCCTTCGTTTTGTAAATATTGTTTTCTTGTTTGTTTTCGGCTTAACAAATGACCCCATAGCCCAACAACAAGGCACTAAAGTTGTAGTAAAGTTCTTGGCATATTGCAGGGAGCGTGCCATGCCCCATGGAGCCTAATTTTATCACCTAGTGTTGTAAGAGGGGTGTTTTCCTAACAAATGCCCCCCTTTGGCGAAAAAATGACAAAAGTGGGTTAAAAACCCACTTGTCCTAAAATTTTATGAGCGGGTGCATTTGATTTAAAAGATGCATGGATCTGGGCGGCCGTGATTCACGCACCCAGATATATGGACGAGGTCCAATTCTAGACCCCCTTCACCATTCTTCCTTTAATGANNNNGGGGGGGTCTGATATGGTGCCGCACAAGTCTAAACGGTTGGGATTAAAGCGCCCAGATCTGCGGTTGTGGTCCAATTCCAGACCCCCCTTTCCTTTATGCCTTTAATGAAATGGGGGGGGATCCAATATGGGTGGCTCTGTGTGGGTCCCCCTCAATCGCTTACCTCCTTCACCCCCTTGTGAAAAGTGTCCCCCACTCTGCCTCCCCTATCCCCCTGTCACATATCCCACTTCCCTTCTACCCTTCACCACCACACACCTGTCCTCCACTATCCCAGGTGTCATGCCCCCATTTCCTTGGTCCTTCTTATTTCCCCAAACATGTGCCCCCCGTGCTCCATGTCACTTTCAACTGTGTCCTATCCATATTCTCATGGCACTCCTTGTCTGGTTTCATAGCCCCCATTCTCTGCCACCTGGTGCTTCCACCTCAACACTCCTCATCTCGCCTCCACATTGTTGGGGCCATCGCCTTCCCCACCAGATCCTCGTCCACGTTCGCATGCTAGACCTCCTCATAGAAATCCAACGAAGTAGCAGTAGCCAAGGAAATGTTGCCACATTGTCCAAGAAGCAAAGTTAATCATGCCTTACCTAATCCCAAGAAAGAAGTTATTAAGGTGGTTGACGGTGGTTGAAGGTCGTCTCCTTCCATAAATAGAAGGTTAGAAAGAGACAAAGCGCAGGAGGTGACTGTCAGTCCATCCTGACAAAGATTGTGTCTGACAGCCGACTGCATGGGCAGTCTGTTCAACGTCTGCATGCACAACCTGATAGGGAAACTTACCAACGCAAATCCATGAATGCAGAAAACATTGTGTCTTTAGTAACTGAGCCAACTCCAAGTATTTAGAGGCATTTTTGCCATTTTTGTTAGTATCGATGGTAGAGCTAAGCTCCCTATTGTAATGTTTGGATGAAGGACTGGTTTCCCTGGTTATGTATATGTCTGTGAGACTTCTTGTTTAATGACAGACAACTTCCTTACTCCATCTTGTTTTCATCTAATACTGAAAGAGTTCATGATTGACTGATTCACATGAATCATTGTGACTGTTTTATGAGAGATGTTTAATTGTAACACTGTTACGATTTATTTTAGCATTCTTGTAATTTGAATACAAGAAGTTCTTGTGTTAAAGTTCTTCCTCTTTGGGTTGTTGAAATCTTGATGCTCACAACAAATCTTTATAGTTTCTCACCAAATTCTTCCTCCTACTACCCTTATTACAGCTTACCTTTTGAAGTTAAACTAAAACCTCACTTGTTCATGCATAGCCCGGTCCAGGATCCTGAGTTCAAATGATATTGTTCTAAGTCTGTTCTCTTTCGATCACCCTTTATTAAAAAACTATGACATATAAACTGATGGGTATCAGGATTACTCCTATCACAATCCAGGAGTGACTTCTGGTGCTAACAAGAAGAAGGGGGGAGATAGAGGGAAGGGAGGGTAGAGATATATAAAGAGAGAAATGGGGAGAGAATAGAGGAGAGAGAGATAAAGAGGTGGTAGATGTAGGAGAGAAAGAGAGGAGATATAGTGGGAGGGAGGGGGAGAGATAGAGGGAGGAGGGGTAAGAAAGAAAATGTATGAGTGTGAGAGTGGAGGGGGGAGAGAAAGAAAGAGAGGGGGGATGGAAAAGGACGGGGTGGGGAGAGATTGAGACTGATTGTGAGAGGAAGGGGGGAGATAGAGAAAATGGTGGGTAGAGAGATATAAATATCTTAATGGAGGATAGAAAGTGTGTGTGCGAGAATGTGGGAGGAAGAGAGAGGTATACAAAGAGGGGAGGTAGAGAGAGGTAGACAAAGGATGGAGGTAGAGAAAGATATAAAAAGAGGGGATGTAGAGAGAGGTAGAGAAAGGATGGAGGTAGAGAGTGAGTGTGTTAAATTATGGGAGGGAGAGAGAGAAATACATAGAGGAGGGATATAAAATGTGTGTGTGAGAGTATGGGAGGGAGACATAGGAAGACATCGAGAGGGGATAAAAAATGTGTGTGCGAGAGTGCGGGAGGGAGAGAGAGGAAGAAAAAAAGTGGAGGTAGAGAGTGAGTGTATTAGAGTGTGGGAGGTAGAGAGAGGAAGACATATAGGGGGGCTAGAAAGTGTGTGTGGGTGGGAGAGAGAGCAAGGCATAATAAGGAAATAGAGAGAGTGTGTGGGAGTGTGAGAGGGAGAGAGAGGTAAATGTAGGAGAGAAGGGTATATTAGGAGAGTTAGA